>JAULCE010026674.1:0-22470 GCA_032359355.1 Macoma nasuta | reverse complement strand
GATACACTAACCTTAGCACTGCAATTTTTTTTTCCGGACTAAACGGTTTTTCCAGAAATTCCCGGTTTTTTGTTATATCTAGAACATCAAGTTCAAATACCCTTTTTATCCTTCCAAAAAATCACAACATTTTTTCAGAATTTACTTTTAAACCCCATAAATCACAATTTTCAGACATGTCATTAAAGCCTATTGTAAACTAGAAGCTCTCTAGGCATTTCAGAAAAAAACTATACTGGTGACAAATTTTCACTTCGTCTTACGTCAGTGTAGCTAGTATTAAGAATCCGACATTGCGTTATTTTAAACACGAGGATTTGCCTTCCATACATGAAATGGAAAATCCTAAAGCATTTGCCTTTAATACTGCTTCTTATTATTTTCGTCAACAAAGGCACAAGACAGCTTTTTTATGATTAGATTAATACATGTCAATCAAGTATTCCAATAAAAATATATGTTCCACGGTATTGTAATATTACCTGACTCAAGCATGCTCTTTACAAAGAAAAGTGTTAACCTCCAAAGAAATATCGATGGCTTGGTGCAAAACTGTTGTAACTCTTTCATATTTGAGCTCCGCTGTACGATTTCTAACCATAAGACAGTTCAAACAGTGTAGACCAAGATCAGACGCCACGTCTCTGATGTGGCATCTGAACTTGGTCTACACTGTTGGAAACTATTTTGTTCTCTACCATGCTGACTAGAGTTTTGCATAGCTAGATGCACTGTTTCTAACATGACATCTGGTATAGATCTATACTATTTGAACTGTCTTAAATCTGGAAATTGCACAGCAGTGCTCATTTGTTAATGAGGTTCAATAGTTTTGCACGCAGCCATCGATACTGAGCCTAGTATTTAATTAACATGTAATAAATAAGCAGCTTAGTATTGTTATTCACTGTAATCATCAGCACCATTGACATCATCATTTGTTTTACAACAGATAAAATAATGAATGTATTACAAAGTTCAGTGAAGATCCCAGAATACCAAATAACATTAAATAACTAACAAAAGATCGGGACCATAATGAGTGAGTTTTTTCAAGAATTAATTCGGGAATTTATCATCATATTTGAAATCAATAATGTATTATCAGCAAATATATTGATGTCTATATCACCAGAGTCTATATGCAAGTCCTTAATATACAGTTCAGTCACTGAACTGTTTGTAAATAAACTTATAGAACGAAAGAAATTTTAGCTATATCCAAAGCTGTCTGTATTGCTTTCCTTCTTAATCAAGTTGGAAGTTCATGGAGCCCGTAATTGCCCCTTACGGAAACTCGGTTACTTCCCTTGATTTGCAAGGGAGGATACTCCGTTCTCAAGCCCTTGGGACTAAATATTTTCAAGATGGCGGACGCAGACAAAGAAATCATAGAAGCGTGTCTAAACAACAAAGATTAAATACAATTGAAATAAATATTTAGAATTCTGAACTTGCGACTTATAATAAATGATGACTTGATAAATGTGGAATCTTACTTGCCAATATTTTGATACAGTTTCTTTGTAATCTCATGTAAATCCACCCTTCCATATGATCAACACTTTCACACTCTATCTGTCTGACCAAGTGATAATTGGAATGATTTAATAAGTGTGTCATTTTAACAACCAGTAGTCTGTGTTATTTGATTTCAATACCCCAAAGAGCTGAGCCTCCGACACTGGTCATTTACTAGTAATTACACCCCATAGTATGCGCCGAAGAGATAAGCATATTGCACGCATTGACTTCAGACAAAGGATTTCATATTCTCGCGAATCTTATAACACATACATACATTCTATTTTCAGATCAGACACGGAATGACTCGGAATCGGATTCAAGACGATTGATATTAAACATATATTTACTCAATAGTGTGTTAGCATTGGGTACGTTCAAATATGATCGAAGCAGACGACAGTTTGGAGAGGTGTCATTTCATGCAGGAGTTGGCATTTTGCAGAATGAGAGGACAAAGTGGATATACCATGACACACATATTCTTCGCAAGTTCTGATCTGGGAAAACATTGTTTCTTTCCGAATGACATCGCAGTTCTTTGGTGTCTGATCAGGCTCCAAACTAATTGACATATCGGACACGATATTATCGACACATTTTCAAACTAAATACAAAATAAAGCTTTAAACGACAAGTTGGCTTCATTTTGAAATGAAGCAAGGTAAGGCCCATTCACTGCCCGTTATAGATGAACTTGCGTTGAAAAGTGTCACACATCTAATAAAATATGTATTTTTTGTTGAAAAGTGTACCTAATTTAACATATCTAGAAATATATAAATTTCAATATGCATATTAAAAAATAGGAACCAATAGCAAAAGACAGGAAATGTATTCATGCATATATGTAGAAGTCCATATGTCTTTACGTAACCGCAAGTAGCATTAATAAAAACTCATTTCATCTTTTTATGTTGCTACTCTGCGACGTTTTAGTATGTACTGTTGAGCAGATATAAATAAAGGCATCAAAGAAGCGACAAACTGGTAATCTGTTTTAATAGCATTTGTGAAATCCGTCGAGGCAAACAATAATCAATCAATACATTTCAAATAAAGTTACTAATGTTTTACATTTACAAGACAATGCATAATGTCTCACTCTTGAGACGTCCAAAGGGTCAAGTCAAACCACTACACTAAGCAAACACCTTTTGATTTGATAATTGGCTATAATCCAAAACAAATGTGTGGTTCTTACATTACAGTGTTTTTCATGGTACGTGTAAATAGCCATCCAACTATAAGCTCATATTAACGTGTTACTAGCCAGGAAATAAGTTTTACACATGTCGACAACTTCTTCGGTAGACTGTATCCACTGTTTTACTATAAAATACTCACCACTGAACTCTAGCCGTGTAGATCAAAGACGGATGCGCCCACGTTTAAAAGTAAACACTGTTTTAAGGCTCTGAGGGGGCTTACAATGAAAAATGCAACAAATATATACGTAGTCTGTATTTCTAAACACTATACCATTAGAAAAAAGTTGATCATATAAAAATGTTGCTTTTAAGGCAACTTTTGTAGTGTTTGTACAGCCTCGAGAGTATCCGGAAAAACCGAAACAACCCTACTTTTTTAGGAGTACGTTTGAATAAAGCTATATTGAAAGAAAAAAGACAATGAATATACAAAATGATGTATTTTTTAACACTCTGCCATTAAAAAAACGTTTATCACATCATACATGTAGTTGCTTTTGAAGCCACTTTGATCGATTGTGTACATCCGCGAAACTACCGCGGAAAAACCGAAACAACTGTAAGTTTTTAAGATTAAGTTAAAATAAAGCTATATTGAAAGGAAAAAGTGCAACGAATATACACTAAGGATATATTTTTAAACACTGTGCCATTAAAAAGCCGTTTATAACATCAAAATATTGCTTTTGCAGCCACTATGATAAATTTTGTACTGTCGCGAGGCTACCGTGGAAAACCCGTAAGTTTCCAATATAACTCCAAAATTCACGGAAACGTATATATGCTTATAATAAGTTATCATTAAAAAAGACTAAGTATATAACTCAAAATGTTGCGTTTGTGGCCAATAATGGTAGGTACAACGGCGGAATCATCGTGTCACGTGTGTTGTGTCACGTACGCACATTCCAGCCTCCATATTGAGCGGAATACCCGTATATTGAAATGATGAGAAAGGAAATCATGTTCATTCCTTTAACCTTTATTCGAAATATACAATGAGTTTCTCGGCGTCTTAAAATTGAACAGGTATTTCTTAACCATATATAGGAAATGAGATTCTTTGTCATCCTTTTTAACACAAAACGCAAAGCAAAGCAAAGAATATGAAAAATTATTGGTCTGTTTAGAAAGTTTATAATTTGATAGTTGAACAGTTTGGAGATGATTTTCTTCTTAACTTTCCCCAGACTGTTTATGTAGTTTATCAGTAATCAGCTGAAAAAAGCTTGAGAAGATAGACAATAGAGTTACCACAACTGTGCGTTTGTTTATATTTCGTTCTCGGAGAATCCAGACTATGTCAATTTTAGAAATAGACTATCGGCGTGGCCGATACTATAAATAGAACGTTGTTTCTGTTGCAGGCATATCAAAACAGGCGCACACATATTTACACAAGGTAACAATGGCGAGGGGAGTTAACAGAAAAAGCGATGCTAGAATGCTTTCAATAGACGACGCAACATTTGAAAGTAGCAAGTTGGCGAGTCTTTTCGAAGAATTAAGATCTATTGGAATGGAAGGCAGGTATCAGTTGCCAAAACGAGAAAGCCAACGTCAGTACGTTATCTGTGGTGTGTTCTCTCGGGAGGAAATTGAGTCGAATGACAAATACAAATGCCACATCGAAAATTTTACGAAATATGTTCTCAATAAGGACGGACAGTTTGGCTCTAAATCCATTCGTGTGGGACGGATAGTCGTTCTGTTGAATATAATAAGTCGACATGGAGAGGCCAGGCTTTTTGATCCGGACGGATCACTTCTCCGAGAGTTGGACATAAGACCTACGGCCGAAAATGCAGAATATACCTATGCCGAGAGACGGAGGTATCTAGACGAAATGAAACAAAGGTTAACCCAGGAATTAGGCACGGGGGTCGAGCCGTACATTGTGCTGTTGTCTCACCTGATGCCGTGCACAGAGGAGGGACACGAGTGTGCCAGGTTGATAAGAGAGTATGTAGAACAAACCAATGACAAACTTATTGTAAGCTACGACTGTGGCTGGCATGGCACGAACAAGAAACTTTCTTTAGAGCAGTTGACGCATGATAACATTTGTGTAGTGAAAAAAAGAACACGACGAGCCCTCGTCAACAAAGTAGTCGAGGAACTGGAAGAACGTTTTTGTGCCAGCAACAACCTGAAGAGGGTTAATAGTTGTGAGGAAGAGCTGCTGGACGATGCAGATCTACTGGATGTTTACACGAAAATGCCAAAATCTACGAACAAGCAGCAAAAAATGGCAAAACCACACGGAGTTGTCGACGGCAAAAAGAAAAGACGAAGCTTTAGCAGACAAAAGTCAGAAAATGATGATTGCTTCAACTAATAATTGTGTTATATATGTATGTGATGAAATGAACTGAACTTGAATGGAATTAGGACAATGCGGACTCTACCAGTATAGTGCCAAAACAGCAACGTTTGTAATGATATAAACTCAATGGTATTTTTTTCGGTTGTGTTTTATTTAAATAAATGATTTACATACTTATTTTAACTACTGTTATTCAGTTATATCTTAATTTATAAATTAGATTTTACACTAGCACCTTTTGTCGAAGTTATTAAGACTAGCTTCATAAGTCGGGAGTAAATGCTCTTTTTCTACAATGATTTAAAAGCTATTCAAGATGGCATTTTTTTGCCTAGTTTTTCATATTTTTCTTAGATTGTCTTAGAAGTTTAAAAATTAGCCTGTGTAGGAAAGGGTTAATAGACGGATTTCTCTTGGGCTAAAATAGTATCATGCATATCAATAGTAATGGACACGGAATTCCTGGCAGTGACGTCATTTAGTGTTTACATATTGCAACTTCTCAAGGTTAAAAGTATCGATAGTATTTAAAATATATCGGTAGTGTGTGCTTAAAGCAATGGTCTAGTGGTTAGCGAGGTTCCGCTTCAAGTTCGACGGTTTGGTGTTCGAATCCCGTCGAAGACAGTTTTCTTTTTCATGGTTAGTGTTCATGCTTCTCGGTACGAGTATGCTGGCACGTGATATGTGAATAAATTATTCGACAACATATAACATAAAGATGGCTTCTAGCACACCACTTTTTATTTTATTTTTCTCAACTTTTAAAAATCAACGAGAAAGCAATCGCCATTCTAAAGCAACTTATAGGGCCGGCCTACAGGAATAAACAATTAATTCGAAAGAAAGAAGCTCTTTGAAAAGAAAGAACAAATGAAATATAATAGTATTACTTAAAAAACACGTTTGATAAAGTTGAAAGATGACCAGTAAGAATATAAAGGTAAATGGTAAAGTAAAAAAATGAATGGGACAGTTGGGGAATCGAGCTCGGGCCGCCTATGTTATAAACATCTGCGTTATCCACTGGACTGTCAGTTCGGTTACTTTATTGTAGAAATCAAAAGTATAACAACTGATAGAATATACATGTTATGTTTGGGATGTATAGATAGCGCGCGGTATTTGGAGGAGTCCATAAAATGTAAACAGATAAAACAGGATACATCTGTGATATACCCAAGCTGTAAAACTGACCAATTCATTTTTTTCATTTTATTTCAAAAATGCGCAAAGTCCCGTAAATCGGGAATCATAATCACAATGAAAAACAAATTAAGCAAGATATAAAAAACAGATTGTCTGTTGAAAATGACTTCTAAATATAGCGTTTTGTATTAATAATTAAATTACTTTGGAAATAGAAACGATGGTTTTGATCTCCACTTTTAATAGCGGTATAATATATACGTGTCGAAATTTGAAATCTGTTATAGATTCACTCACAAGAAAATCTAGAACTTTCCTCCGATTTCTTTTTAAAAAAGACGATATTTTTGCGAGCTATTTTGATTTACTTGTTTGAAAGAAAACGCCTAGCCGTGGCAACATGTAGACGTAATAAGCGTACGCCCGACCGGCTTTCGCTGACCACCGACCTGTGCCAAATATATTGCGCTGCGGGACTTCATAAATACAAATATCTTCTATAAACATGCTTTACGGGTCTTTATAGGATAAAGAGGATATCAAATTCGTGTGTGTTTAGTTTTGAATTTATTGATCGAATTGGATAAAATGATTTATTTTGCGAGCCTTGGCGAGCTCGTTGAAACATAGGGAAACCTGTAAGCTGTGCCGTACGATATATAAGCAAAAGTTGACCAAAATAGATTGAATAAATCACTCAAAACAAAAATGAGTAGACACAAAAGTGTCTATCTTCTGCCGGGATTCGAAGGAGCAGACCTACCTACTTTGGGCAAATGTGTCAAACGCCTTTACCGTGTTCGCTATCAGGACTTTAATTCATGGTCCCTCCACAGACATGGTTGAATCATGTGGTAACAATACACGGATCCAATCTTACCTGTGTGATGATCTAGTCTATGTATAATGTTTACATATAGCGGACGGTAAATCGGACAATGACAGTAGTATCCTTTTTGCAGATATACAGGTCCGTTGATGCAAAAATAACAGTTGACCAAACAGTTTTGATCCAAACAACATCCAAATGTGCGATTTGAATCTAAACAGTTTGGTCACATGGTTGATTTTTTATCACCAGACCTGTACATCTGCAAAAGGACATGTACTTGTCGACAGCTGCACTGATACCACACTGAATGTTTTACGTTGTACAACAGAAATTATTGCTTGGAAAATCTCGGTTTCCACGTGCGCAATTGTCATAGTGGGTGGGGGAGGCGATTCCTACCCGTATTTAGGTTTGGTTTGGTTTTGTTGTTTACGTCCGTTTCTGCCAACTTTAGGCTAATTGGACGTCCCAGAGAGAGGAAAGCGGATACAGAGAAACCCGGGCAACGCTCTATTCTTTTTTGAAGGAGCCCTCTGGTTCTTTTACATGCCCAGTGTATAGCACTGATACATGGGACCTCGGTTTCAAGTCTCATCCGAAAGACTGGTCCGGCGGGTTCTACCCGTATTTAAACACTAACATTCTGTAAACGAAATGTAAAACGTAAAGGCAAACTTCGATTCAGGTTACAACAGAGAATGGTAGGTAGAATGGTAGATACCTCATAGCCAGGCCACTCATGCGCAGATAAAAGTCGAATAGAACAGGCGGTGTTGGTCTCGTGTTGTTGAGTGGTAACCAACAACGGCATCAAACATGGCTGCCCCCAAAGTAAGACTTCAGCAACAACTGCCCAGTGTCAATTTGACCGCTTTGATTAAATAGATTAGTAGAATCGAGTACATTTGGGCATCTAATAAGAGTAAGAAAAAAAATAAAGACACTTTTTGTGTGGAAATGAGCGTTTAGTAGTAGTGAATAACGTTTGTTTTTTTAATCACTCCCTTGCAAACAGACGAGTTGGCCGCGATACTTGTTGATGTTACGCTAGGAACCACCATCGCTGGCTGTGTCGATCTTGCGTATGTCGCGTTGGGGTTAAAAGGTCAAAAATGACGTCGCTAGCACGGTTAGCATCTATAACACTTTAGAGCCAGATTAGATGACATGCCCAAAATTAATTTTAATCTAAGTTGTAAATTCCTTCATCAATACACTGACTCAACATGAAAACTTCACAGGTTTATAATAGGATTCACTGTTAACACGAGAAAGAAACATCAATATCTCTCACAGTGCTCGAGGTGGAATTCATTATTTTAAACTTCACATGCTAGTTGTGAGTTTATCATAAAAATCACCACATGAGCTGGTAGATTTCAGGGCATAGTGCACCTATATATTCAATTCAAGGGGATGTAATTTATCAAATTGACTATTTGGAGTCTCAACTCTCGTTTTAACAGCGTGTTTCATAAAACATTGTCGAGTGGCCGAGTCTTGGCAATATTTTCGCTCAACTGACAGCAACAAGAATAATTTGTTCTGGGCCACTACTTTTTCTGTTTTCACTTTATAAGTTATCACCCTTATATGCATGATAACTGACTTAAACGCTGCGCCCATTATCGCCTTTGTTATTTGCTTTGTAGTACAGATTGAGAGTACAATACAGTGAATTAATATTTTATCAAATATCTGTTTTTCATTTTGGGTGAGTGAATTGTTTTAAGAATATCTGGTAAAACTGCTGCATGAATAATATGTTTAACGAACATTCAACAAACTAGACTATTAAATAGACGTCGTATAACTAAGATGCATGTACTCGGTTTGCTTCAAAAGTGCTCGCTTACAGCATCCAATATGACCTCGGTTTCGCCTCGGTCCATTGGGTGCTCGTGTGTACTAACAGTCCTGTAACAGTTGTAAGCGGACACTTTTGAAGCAAAACTCGTACTGTATCTAATTCATAATATTACGACATGTTTTTGTAGCTGCGTTTATCATCGTTCACACAAAATCGATTATGTTATCGAGGCTAAAATGTGAACTAAGAAAATAGAAGGTAGATCCATCAGAGATACAGTACTGAAACTAATTTAATTTGCGATTTTAAAGTTTCGCTCCGATTCGCTCCAGTTCGGTTGGCTCCGGTTTGGCTGTGGTTAAATATTGCAAACAACCTGGTTCTAAAATTTCAACCCCATGATACGCTTTATAAAGCGAATATAGAGGGGTTTAGAAAATTTTGCAACGGTTTGTACGCCATATTCATTATTGACGATTATGCCGTGCCGATTCACTTTCAATTTGGTTCCGGCCCGATACCGGCTTCATTTTAATCAGTATTCGTACTGTAGACGTAACTCCATTTACTAGAAGAGAGGAGAAAGAGAAGAAGGAAAGGAGCAGGATATACATGTATCTAAATATGAAATACATTTTCACAAAGGTGATTTTGCAAATAAATTAATTATTGAAAATTATTATCATTGATGACGACATCAGGCCCAAATATTTGAGAATCATTAGACATTAAATTTACAAAATACATACAGACATTTGCTCTTTGGTTTAACCACGGAAAGCGTTTTTTTTAAATTATCAACCAATATACACAAGGAAAGTATCTGATGACAGGGATAAATATAAAGGCAAAAGGAAATAGATACTTTTCCATTTAAAGCATTCGCTCCCAACAAGCGCATGCTTTATTTCCTACAACGTTTTCAATAACCATCAGCTACAGAGGCGTCAAAGGGATCTTCTGTGGAGTATATTGTTAATATATCATCATCTACATCGTCTTTGGCGTCGTCGTCGTCGTCACTTTCTCTACCTACGTACAGGTTGTTTACACTGGGACATCTTTCCAGGTGCTATTATTTTGACACTCCGCCCTACGGTTCTTTCAACCCTTCGGAGGAGACGATAACATCTATTTGGAGAATTATGCAAAAGGAAAGTATTTGATGAAATGGATAAATATCAAGGCAAAACGAAAGTGCTTTTTGAATGAACATATTGTTGAAAATGGAGCATGTGCTCGTAACAAGTAAATTCTTTATTTCCAACAATAGTTTCAACTATTATCTGCTACAGAGGCGCAAACGTGCGTTTTTGTGGAGTAAATGGTTAACACATCACTATTTCGTCGCTTTCTCTACCTACCTACATGTTTCAGCACGTGGAATTTTGTCCAAGTACCATCATTTTGACACACTACCGTAGAGCTTTGTGAATCCAGCGAGTCACCTTCAGCGGAGACGATGATAGTTTTGACTCCAATACATGTATTTAAAATGTTCCCTCGTACGTTCGCGTTTGCATCGTGCAGCGGGATGCATTCTGTAAGTGTACAAGTACAAAGTATTTGGCCAAAATCTGACCGGAAAAAGAAAGGTATCTTATGGCATTGCAAGACATGGAGACTTAGACCGGCCACTGTGTGTAAAGGACAGTGTACGATTGGTTTCCCTATTGATTGGGACTTGTTAAAGGCTGTTGTATTTATTTATATTTTTTGCAAATATTGTAGTCTTTGATCCTACACCGCGTTTCAAACACTGCCCCTTTTTCAGCAAGCGACCAAACAAAAGATTTTTACTGCACCTAAATATCATTTTTGGATCGATCCTGCACAGCTGCACAGCTATATGTAGAACTTATTTTGTTCTAACATTTGAACTTAGAAATCCATCCTGTTTGACACTTGTGCAATAGTTTCAATGGTTAACATTTTGATCCATAAATATTTATGTAAAGACTCTATCCCCTTCGAATATTTATTAGTCATATATAGGCACGCATTTATAAAAAATGTGTTCACCAATCTCCTCAGAATCGAGACCAAAGAATGTTGCCCAGCTTTCTATCATTCTGGTTTGAAAAGCCTGAGAGAGTGTTGGAATATACAAGATGGACCTAATAAAAAAAAACTACGTTTCTTTTTACCTCGAAATTAACATACACAAGATTGTACATTACACGTTTGCTCCATGGAACAGTTCAGACATGTGTTTGGATTCTGAAAGAAAACAACACATGAAAAAAGAACGAATATTACAGTCGACCATTGTTATCCCCAACTCGGCTATGTCGAATTCTGTACTTTAAAAGAAACTAAAATCTTAACAACAATCATATCATTTTGCTGCGTCTAGAAATCTAGTGCCTACATTTTACACATCTACATACTACATCTAAAATTCTGGTGTTCATAGAAATATGGCGTCTAACGTCAATAAAGCTAGTATCTACAAGTAGAATTGTAATGCCCTAAATCAATTTCCAGGGTCTATATTCTATAAATAAGTTGTCTGCCTAAATAATATATAGTCGAACTTTGATGGGTCGAGCTCCGTTGGCTCGAATTTATGTTTGTCGAACAAATTATGTATGGACCAAAACATATATATTGTTGTTGTGCAAGCAAATATATTAGTTGCGGGATTATTTTGATAAGTCTCAATTATAGGAAGTTCGAATGAAATTCGAACTTCTGGTAATTAAGGCTTATCAGAATAGTCCCTGCAACTTCGAACCAACGAAGTTTGACTGTATATCTAATAACGTCAATATAAAAAAAAGTATCCACATCTAGAAATCTATAATCTATATTTAGGAATCTAGTGTCTACATCTATTTATTCACTGCACCTGGTAGCAAAATGCAGCTACCTATAGTTTTAAGTGACATTTAAATTGCTGACGAAATTTGCAGGCATTCGAGCTTAGAAAATCTCAATTGGAGATGTTCACTGACACCAAGTGTTAAACAACCATTCCTCCACAGAGGCGTCTTAGTACACCTCTTTCACTAATAACTATGAAGGAAATGAAGCATTTGCTCGCGATGTGAATACTTCATTTCCTACAATGTCTTCAATACGATTCAAATATTACGTTTTCCCTTTGCCTACATATCCTTTCAAAAGATTCTTCCCATGTGCATAAGTCTAACAATAATTTGTGGAAGAAAGAGTTACACTATTCTCTGCCTCATAGGCGCTACAATATGCTTCTGTGTAGGTAAGGGTTAAAACCACACACGCTCTTACTTGAATATGAGATAGCATGCAAGAAAAATAAATTATTGTATAAGTTAATATACAGTACAGTAACTAATATTTACTTGAAGCCGGAATCGGAACTGAATAGAGGGCGAGTTGAATTGGTTTAGCCGCTTTCGGATGATATGGACTATGAACAGATTCAAAATTCTCACAAACCACATGATGCGCTTCATCAAGCGCATCATATGGGGTTTCAAACCTGTTTCTTCGCAGAATTTAACCGCAAACGAACCGAAACGAATCGGAGCGAAACCGATTAAATGGTCAATTGAATTAGTTTCAGTACTGTTCACGGCGCCTGATCAGCATACAATCGAAACTTGTTATGTCGAAAATGGTTGGACCATTTCTTCTTTCTGGGTCAAATTATCTGAAGTTCGAATAAAATTCATGCTTCGTGCATTTTTTCTTAATTCGAGCCAATACAAATCCTCCTCTGAGTTGACACGTATCCACAAAGCTAAATCCTATACTTTTGATTCAGATTTTAGATTTCGATCAAAGCATAGATTAGACTTAACCAAAATCGAAATGACGTGGTTCGACTGTATCTACAGTATACAATAAAACCTCTCTAATGCGGCCACTCAATAAATAGGTATGGATGTCCCAAACGTCATGCAGTTGCTTAATGTAGATCGGAAGTAATGCAGAACGCTCCTACTGGAGCTTACTGCAGTACTTACGACCTACATTAAGCCACCACCTGTCTCTAAGGCTGTCCACATGGGCTTTTTAATTGGTCGTGAAAGAGGGGTTTTACTATATAGGTATACGCAGGGTCATAGATAGAGCGGCAAACTAGTGAATAGTGACGAGTACGTGAATGATTATTCCCCTTTACCGCATATGCTATTTTCAGAATTAATCACAATGAAAGTATATGAAGAATATGAATATAATCAATGAGGAAGGGAACCCTCGACAATTTTAAATGCCTTTGAAAATATTGTTGAAAATGGAGTATTTGCTCATTATGAGCAACTGTCTCATTTCCAACAATGTTTAAAATAATTATCTGGAACAGAGGGGTCATTTACCGTATATTGTATCTCTGGATGTAAAGGATTAAATAAGCTAATAATTTAACAGTTATCTCTATGTTTGCCTTTGGTAAACAGTGATATTGATTGCATACGCAATCGGGATATATGTGACATTAGAACAGATAGATATATAATCCCGCTCCGTCTCAACAAGGCTAAGAGGGAGAAACGAAGTTCTTTACTAACTAATGCGTTTGATACTGAGCACTGTCAACATGTACTGGGTAGTTTGGAGTCAGACGCCGAGTTACTCCAATCTGTTTTACACTCGTAGTGGGTTGTTTCAAAACAAAACATTTTTTTTTCAAAAACAAAATCAGACAATCTGCGTGAATGGTTTTTTTTTTCAATTATTTCATGATATCATTTGCATTTCTTTTGCGTTATGTTAACGTTGAAACGGTAAAGAATCGCATTTCTCCCACTGTAGGTCTATGCGTTCCTTTGGTAAACAATGATTTCAATACAAAGACTATCGGACAATATATGATATAGTATCGCTTTGATTTTCTACAAGACTACACGGCTGACTTGTTGAACGTCGAACAATAGTATCACCAAAACGTAACGCTTATCTGGCAGCCATAGTCCATACCAACAGTCCAACTTCGTCGATTAACCCTGTATACTTGCTATATATACCGTCGAACAATAGTATCACCAAAACCTAACCCTAATCCGGCCAACATTGGTCATACATCTACCTACAGTCTAACCTCGTCGTGTTTAAGTCGGTTTACCCTTAAATTTTCTTAAATGCAGTTTTCTCTATTTGAATTAGATTACTTGCTTTTGAAGGATCTCCCTTTTACAGAATTTATATATTTCACAACAACAGGTGTTAAGTGCTGTCTGGCGGCCGTAAAACGTTGCTCCGTACTACATTCTCAGTGTTGTTATATTTTCTGGTCCTTCGAGATCATGAATTTCAACACGTTTAGTTTTGAAAATTGAATACCACTTAAACCGGTGCTAGTGGGCGTGAGCAATGTTGCATCTTTAATTACTACTCATAAACAGACTCAATCAAACCGAGTCTGCAGTCTTTTTTTATATGAATTGGCTTTCTTGCTTTTGAAGGATCTCCCTTTTACAGAATTTATATATACCGTCGAACAATAGTATCACCAAAACGTAACTCTTATCCGGCTAACATTGGCCATACCAGCAGTCTAACCTCGTTGTGTCCAAGTCGGTTTACCCTTTATACTTACAATATATACCGTCGAACAAACGTATCACCAAAAAGTAACTCTTATCCGGCAGCCATAGTCCATACCAATAATCTAACTTCGTTGTGTCCAAGTCGGTTTACACTTTATACTAGCAATATATACCGTCGAACAATAGTATCACCTGTACGTAACCCTTATCCGGCTAACATCGGCCATACCAACAGTCTAACCTCGTCGTGTCAAAGTCGGTTAACCCTTTATACTTGCTATATATACTGTCGAACAAAAGCATCACCAAAATGTAACCCTTATCCGGCTAACATTGGCCGTACCACAGTCCAACCTCGTCGTGTCAAAGTATGTTAACCATTCATACTTGCTATATATACCGTCGAACAATAGTATCACCAAAATTTAGCCCTTATCTGGCTAACATTGGTCATACCAACAGTCTAACCTCGTTGTGTCCAAGTCGGTTTACACTTTATACTTGCAATATATACCGTCGAACAATAGTATCACCTGTACGTAACCCTTATCCGGCTGTCATTGTCCATACCAAGAGTCAAACTTCGTCGTGTCGATGTCGGTGTACCTTTTATACTTGTCACATATACCATCAAACAGTAGTATCACCAAAACGTAACCCTTATCCGGCTAACATTGTCCATACCAACAGGCAAACCTCGTCGTGTCCAAGTCGGTTTACCTTTTATACTTGCCATCTATACCGTCGAACAGTAGTATCACCAAAACGTAACCCTTATCAGGCTTACATTGGCCATTCCAACAATCTTAGCTCGTCATGTCCAAGTCGGTTTGCCCTCTCTACTTGTTACATATACCGTCGAATAATATTATCACCAATACATATTCCTTATCCGACAGCCATAGTCCATACCAACAGTCAAACCTCGCCACTTCGAAGACGGATAACCCTTTGTATTGTCTAGACTTATTTGTCGTCGAACAATAGTATCACAATTATGTAAACCTTATCCGGCTGACAATGTTCATACCTACAGACAAAGTAGATTAACCCTTTATGTTGTCGAGATTTGTTATCCGTCGAACAATGATACACTTATACGTAACCCTTATCCGGTAGCAATTGTCAATACATGTAGTCAAACAGTCGGATAACCCTTGACTTTATGCATTCGTGATGAAGGTTAAAATCTAGACTTATTGACCGTCGAACAAAAGTATCACAAATACGTTTTCCTTTTCCAGTTGTCATTGTCGTTACCTACAATATGGACACACCACGTTGAAATCGGTTAACCCTTTATACGTGGCATATACACTTACAATATTATCAACAATGTTTGTTTCCAATCATGTTGACAGTGTGTTGGCTGCTAAACAAACGAGCAAATACTCAAGTTCCTACAATATGTTCAATGCACTTTTATGTTACCTTGATATTCATCCTTTTCATCAGATACTTTCTTTCTGGTTAGTCCTAAACGGCTTATGATTTGAGTCTGAGAATGTGTTGGTGAATACAAGGCCATGTCTCATGAAACGTTGGGGTTGATCTGTTTTGTACTCAGAGTCTTGGTTTGCCCTATACCTCGTGCTTAAGGGGTATGTTTAGACTACGCATCATGCATAAATGGTACTTATAATAAAATGCATAGACAACTGTGTAATTGAAACGTTTCTCAAACTACTAATGTATGGTGATATGTTGGCTTAACCGTCTATTAATTGTATTTAACTCTTTACTCCTTAGAAGCGTTCTTCGACGCCTCTGTTGCAGAGGACCTTCGATATAAACATTGTGGAGAATGGAGCATTTGCTCGTAACGAGCAAATGCTTCATTCCTACAATGTTTCCGAATCAATCAAAGAATGGCATTCTTCTTTTGCCTAGATTTTCATTTTAATTTCACCAGATGCTTTCCTTGTGGATGAATCTAAACATATAATTATTATGGCAAAACCGTCTATTAATTCTATTTAACTCTTTACGCAATACAAGCGTTCTTCGACGCCTCTGTACCAGAGGACCTTCAATAAAAAACATTGTGGAAAATGGAGCCTTTGCTCGTAACGAGCAAATGCCCAATTCCTACAATGTTTCCAAATCAATCAAACAATGGGATGTTTCTTTTGCTTAGATTTTCATATTGTTTCATTAGATTCTTTCCTTGTGGATGAGTCTAAAGATAGAATTATTATGGCAAAAAGCCACATGGTCATGTTTTGGATTAGAGCACTATGATCCTTATCATATGTTGCCACTATCACATGCATACATGTACATGTATGGGAATATTTGCATTGTATTCACTCTACGTGTCACAGGTCTGTTATCATGCTACAGTTATAGAACACAGTGTAGCATCTTTACAGCAGTATGCATGAAAACTTAGAAACAGAATATTTGCGTCTTAAATTTTGTTTGGTGCGTCATTTTACAGTTTATTGAGAAATGAAAATGAATGGAAATAAATGAAAATCAAAGGCGACGTTAGAGTGTGCCAGAGTTCAAGATGACGACGCCCTTAATTTTGTTACTAGTGACATTTTGAGTAAAAACACAACACAAAATCTAAGTATGATACAAATAGTATTTCTTGAAAAGCAATTGTTCAAAGGCTAAACCGCAATAAGTCTGCTCAAATTGTTCATTAAATATTTGACACTTGCCCCTATAATGCTTAGAGTCGTTGAGACTGGCAATTCTAGGATACATGTGCGTCGCACATTCCATACAACTGTCTTTGTCTATTAACGTACTCGCTCAATAAACATGTATTGTTGTATACTATGATTCAAGAAATATCGCCTAAAGCACTCGTCATGCCGAGGGTTTAAAATACTGACACGTTCACTATTTATGTTTAGTATTAACGCTTTCGGTGCCAAATTTACTATTGTCCGTTGTAGCTTGTTGTGGATCAAATATTTTAAAGCAATAATAATTAGCACAAATAATTTTATAAACATGGCTTTTCCGTAACCCTACTATTCGAGCTAATTGTGTGGCAAAACGTGATGACTCTGAAGTACTTTAACTTGCATTAAGTGACCACTGGTCATGAATAGTCACTATGATATCTTTTTTTAGGCCTTAATACATGTCTAGTTTGGTATTATATATAGCATGGAGATTACATAGTGGTAGGGTACCTTTTCTTTCCCATCGAAAGCTTTCGTCACCGAGGACTGAACATCTATGTTTAATTGGGCTCAAACTGTTTCATAAATTTTCGAAAAAGTTTCGTAATTTGGCCTATGTTTAATATTATATATAGTTCATTTGTTTTACGTTTCGGTTTAAACTGGAAAGAAACGTGCTTGTTTAATCAACCATTTACTTCATATATACGCTTTCAGACACCTATACCGCAGATGACGTTTGGAAACATTGTGAGAAATGAAGCATTTGTTCATAATAAAAATAATAATAATAATTATTCTATTTTCAAAACTAATATTGCTCTTGCTGTTATAGGTATAGGTACACCAAATATGGTTACTAATATAAAATTACAAAATTTCACCAACTTATTTTAGCAAATTGTATTCCTTTCCCACATAGCAAATACGCCTTACTCTGTAGATCGATACATATTGTCGGGGGGAAAAGGTGCAAAAATAGGGGATCAGGTATCATCTAAAACAAGTCAATGTCTGGTTACACATATCCCTATTTTTCATATTTTCAAATATATTCCAGTTGGCACCCATCTTACTTTCATGTTCATGTCATCGTCACAGTTGTGACTAATCCAGTTGGCAGTGTCACCAACATATTTTCATGTACATCAGTCTGACATCCAATATAAAAAATGCCACATTTTAAAGTCAGAAGTGCTTCTTTAAGGCAAAAAAACTTGAAACTGTTTTATTTCGAACTGCTTTCGACACAGAGAAACATTCGATATAATTAGTGGATCACACCCTAGATGTTCATCCGTTTAATCAGATTTGGATTGCATGTAGACTAAAGGGTTTAACAATCAAAGTGGAGGCACATGACGATGTAGTTCAAAGTCTAAATGTATTGTTCGCAGACAGTATCCAATAATATTTAAATTTGAATTAACCAAACTGTCGCCTTCCGGGTTTTTCAAATTTCATCCGATTCCGTTTTGTGAACGGTTTTCGCCGAATGCAATAAAACTTTGGTTCGTATCAGACGCCGAGTTAATCGTTGTGCGAGATGAAACTCCGTAAACCGTTGACCAGGGACTAATACTATCTTTAAACTACTCTTATTTCAACCAACCAAGTAGACGACATTTTGAGCAAACGACGTATCTTTCAGCGATCTATAGGAGTTAAACTACGTCCGGTGCACATTTAAGGACGACAGGTTCAAAGTCTAAAATTGTTTAGGTCTGTAATAAAGGCAACAACTGAGGAGAAATTTCATAGAGTAATAACCGATTTTTGGATGGAAGACTGATGAAAACACGTTCTGTTTAAGAAGAACAGCCGTGAGTAGTAGTTTTTTTTGAAAAACGATCATGCTTTCTTTTATTTATCTACGTTATTTATCTCGTTACAATAGTTGATCTCAAACTCGTAGCAGCCGCAGCTGTTGAATTTGGTGCGGAAAGGGTTAAATGGTAGAAACAAATATACGCGATAAATGAATAAGAGTGAATGCATTTGAGCGTCGATGACATTACAGACATGCGTATAAACAGAGCAACATCCACGTCTCTGATTTGGCGTCGAATCGGAGTCTACATTGATACCCCATAACATTCAGCAGCGTTTTATATCTAAATCGCTTATGATCAAATAGCACATTGATATTCCACATGGCCGCCGATCAAAATCTAATTTGCTTGCAATGTTCAACATGATTTTACCCTATCACATAGTGATTTAAAAATGTAGGTTGTAATTGGTTTTGGATAAAATATGTTAACAAAATGAATAACAGAAATAACTAGAAATATCACAAAATGTGTTTATACCCCAAACAGCAGCATTTAGTAAAAAAGGGCAAGGTTTAACAATAAAAAGAACAAATATAGAAATGACAATAACTCCGTAATTAAGCAAATTAGAGTTCAAATGGTTCTTGTACACTGCCTTTCCTCTCATTGAGCTCTACCATTGTATGTAGTAATATGAAATTCCATCCAGTAGTTTTCAAGTTATGCTCCACACAAGAAAAAGTAACAAAGGGCAATAACTCCGTAATTAAACATATAAAAGTTGTGGTTCTTGTACATTGCACTTCCTCTCATTGAGATCTACCATTGTATGAAGTTATATGAAATTCCATTTAGTAGTTTTCAAGTTCTGCTTCGGACAAGAAAAAGTAACAAAGGGCAATAACTGTGTAAAAAGCAAATTGGAGTTACGGTTCTTGTACACTGCACTTCCTCTTATATAGCTCTACCACTGTATGTAGTAATATAAAATTCCATCCAGTAGTTTTCAAGTTATGCTCCGTTCAAGAAAAAATAACAAGGGGGAATAACTCTGTAATTAACCATAACCTTAATATTCGGACCATATTTGGTTGCAAAAAAAGTCCTTCGAAGGCGGTGTCTGATTTGGGACTTCACTTTTTGCAATGTCGACTTGGGTCGCCTATAACGGTGAAAGCGAAACATGTTTAATATGTTGTCATGCGCTCATTTATTTATACAGGTATTAGTAAACTGCAGAAGAGCAATATGACAACATCAAGCCAAACAGAAAATGTCAACAGTTCCCTGAACATTTGTACACAACATGTTTGAAATATCACAGAAGATTTTCCGCCACAAAACATCACAAAATAATCGATAAGATAAACATGCCAGGAAATCAGAGTGTCTCATCCGCCAGTGACATATGTACAGAACGTTGCCAGATCCACAAGGATGAGATCATCAAATAGTTTTGCCCCACCCACAAAGTACTGGGTTGCAGTGTTTGTGTTACCCTCAAACACAAACCGTGCAACGATGTTACTTATATTCCTGAAGCAGCCGCAGATTTAACTGGCAGCAAAGAGTTCAAGGACTTTCAATCCAAAATGGAGAAATTAATCAAGAAATCAGAATATATTATCAAGTCTACACAGAGCAATATAAAAATATCAGCTGACTACCGAGAAAAAGCCCGGCAGGAAATAGAGACCTATAGACAAGAGCTAAATAATGCATTAGACAAACTTAAAGAAAAACTTGAGCAACAGTCAAATGATATAGAGGCAAATGATTCAAAAAAGATGAAACATATCGCAGATGCAAGCAAGCAAGTTCTTGCTGAACTGCATCTCATGTTATTGGGCATCAAAGAATTACTTGACAAGAAACAACATTGTAAGTTGTTCATGGATATGAAAACGGCAGAGGATAAATTGACAGATATACAGGAAAGAATTCCCAAAGCAGAGGATATCTTTGTTACGGCGGTCAGGTTCCGGCCTAATTTAGAACTACAGAAGTTAATACGGAATAAAGATGCCTTTGGACAGTTTCTCGTAAACAGTCCGTCGGAAATGAATGCGACCTTCTTGACAGACATCAACGTGAAATCTCCGGAAAATATTAAAACATGCGAAGTCACGTCAATCGCTCTTCTCTCTGAAAGCAAGCTTGTGATAACCGATTGGGGTAATGGAACAGTTAAACTAATTGACATCGAGCACAATAAAATACTGTCCGAGTACAAGACTGAAAAGGCACCACTCAATGTCGTTCGGGTGGACGAGACACAAGTCGCTGTAACTTTCCAAGACGCACAGAAAATCCAGTTTCTGAAATCAAAATATGACTTGAGCTTTAACAAGGAAAAAACCTTTAACGCAAAATGCTGGTACGTTGCATGTGTTGACGACAAGCTGGTTGTTTCCTTCAGTGACCCATGGGAAGTAAGAATACTGAACATGACTGGAGAGGTGCTACAGACATTTGCTACTTCCAGTCATGGAGATAGACTATTCAGCAAAGCACCATTTGTTACTGTAAGCTCCTTTAACCAGGCCATATATGTTTCAGAATGGGAAAATAATCGTGTTACCATGCTTGACATTGATGAAAACGTTAGGGCTGTGTATGTAGATGTGGACTTAAAGTATCCGCGTCACGCTGCAGTGGATGATACAGGCATGGTATATCTTATCGACAAAGACTCTAACAATATCCACCTTCTAACCCCTGACTGTAGAAAAGTTAATATTTTACTGTCGGAGCGTGATGGGATACGGGTGCCACTTGGTATATGTTACTGTAGTTTGACAATGAGGCTTTACGTTGCCATGGACAACAATGACACTATCAAGGTGTATCAGCTGTCATAGACTACCATAAAATGACCGCATCCATACAAAACCCTACCTGCAATCATTGCAAATATGTTAGATATACATACCGTGGTAAGAACAATAACCATTACAAACAAACGCGTTAATCATCGAATAGGCGATTACTGATAGTGTTTGTAGACAGTTTTGAGTCATGTTAGCCGCCTTAAATCTCGGCGTCTGATCCAGCTCTTCACAAGCCGTACGGGTCATGATATTTTTCATTTGTTAACTGATTTTGGATATTTGCAGATATGATATTTTATCCTGTACGTTAGAGTGTATATTTAGAATGTCCATATATATTTCAATAAACAGTACTGAAACTTATACGGTTTCGCCCCGAGTTGTTGACGGTTCGTTTCGGATAATATGACGTATGAAACTGTTTTAAACTCTCAGAAACCGCATTGTGCTCTTTATTAAACACACATTGCGGGTTTTGATAGTTTTGAACCGCGTGTGCAAGACATCCGCTTCAAAAACGGTTACAACGGTTCGACTCCGTTCCGACTCCGGTTCAAATTTAATTACATTCCGGACTGTCAGATAACGAAACTCAGTCGAGCAAAAATGTTTGTCATTGTTTTAGCATGTTTAGTTAAAAGAGGCACACGTAAGACTTATAATTCAAGATATTATTTCCGATAACAAACTGCTGATTTCACTTTGTAAAAAAAGTATTTCAAGATGCGACTACACGTTTGCCTTTTGCACACTGGTATTATATGCTTTAACCAATAAAACACAGTAAAGACAGCCAAAGGTCTCGATTTTGGAAAGGCAACCTATGTCACTTTTGTGTCACAGTGGAAGACGCCCTATTCTTTTAAGAAATGAACGTCGTCTCGCTGGGGTTT
>JAULCE010026563.1:0-13877 GCA_032359355.1 Macoma nasuta | reverse complement strand
AACGTTCGTCTGGACAAAAGGAATGAGTCTATAGTTTGTTTCATAGTTTTTACAATATTTATAAATTACAGCTAGTTGTGTGATAAATAGAATCTTTCATTCGTCCTAGTTTCATATTGTTTTTTTTATGAAACTCGTTAACTAAAATGATATGACACTCGGCAAAGCCTCATGTCATATCATTTTAGTCAACTCGTTTCATAAAAACAATATGAAACTAGGACTCATGAAAGATCCTCTATGTATTAACCGAAAAAGTCCCCAAATGTTTGTCAATTTAAAATATGTAAATCTGAAGCTACACATATATCCAGCAACGCTTTGCCGCGTGTATTCAAAATAACGTCATTACTACAACGAGTTATTCTACTATCACAAATATATTGCGTAGCTGGTACATAAGCATTATTGTTAATTTGCTATCTATAAAACCAGACTCTAAACCAATTCTTGCATTCCTATCACCATTCAACATATCACCTATGTAACTTTATTTATCTAACAAAGTAATAATGTCCATATTGTGTCGGAATACATATGACGAATTAGCTGGAGCTATGTAAGTAAAACACACATAAATATGTTTATCAAAAGAAAACATTTTGACAATTTTAATCATTGTATTTCACTACAAGTGTTGTTAATAATTAAAATTCCATTTTTTTTATAGATTTTCTAATAAATAATACCATACCCCCTGAAACTGGGTAATTATTCTCCTTTGGTCTATTTATCGAATAAGAGTAGAAATCTGGAACACTTATTAACATCTTCACACTTAAATTCTTGAAGACATATGATATCATACTTCTTGATTGTATTTATCAGTGACAGCTCATTGTACTCATCTTTCATATTCTTAATGTTCCAACATCCTATATAAATGTGTTTTTGTGAATTTTGCATTTTTTTTCTAAATTATAAAATGTGCAACAACTAGAGTAATGTGCTTCCACATATAACTTAATTTTGATGTGCCTGTTCATACATTCATTAATGAACTGGTAATCTTGACTTCACTAAAATGTCTAATAACTGAGATATACATATATATCTATTCCGTCAAAACATAGAAGGTATAAACAGACACAACTACATATACATATGAAAAGCATAGCAACACGTACAATATGTTTCAATTGTTGTTGTTGTTGTTTTTTCCCATCTTAACCTCAATATTTAAAATGTCTCCGGCTGCATATTTAGGTCAACCATGCATTACACAAATAATACAAATAAGTATGACTAAATGATATCAAGATCATCGTTAAAAATAGGGCATCAGCTAATACGAACAACGCTGGCGCGCCTCTCTGTCTCTAACATTTTCTAATATTGAAACTCTCATTGTGGATAAGTCTAAATAACATCTAAACATAGTATATTCAGTTTAAATATTGATATAAATCCCTTACCCTTCCTCCACACAAACACTCCAGTGACATGCAACCAGTGTAGGTCCAGACCAGTTTGCACATTCCAACACCCCGACCAGGGTCTACACTGACTGTTACTCAAAAAGAAAGTGCCTTATAAAACTTAAGGGTTACAAGCACGCAGAAGTGATCCCACTCTACCATCACAAAGGCTGGCAGCAATCTCATATCCGCCACAGGCAATAATAATTGTTAGCACAATATAAAATGAGCAAAATACTCCCAATTTCACAATGACTGAAATCCAATTAAAAACTAAATTGGCGACGTCACAGGAAATGGGGCACTCGGACATATAAAAAAGTGCTGCTCAGCTCATTTTCCGCGGTATTTTTCAAGCATCCAGTCACGAAATTTACTATTTATATTCATTTAAAAGTAGAATTAGATTTTCTCTCAGATTGCAAACAATGCAGACCCTGACCAGTCGCCACGTCAGTGACGTGGCGGCTGGTCTGGGATTACACTGTTTGCTATGTCCGAGTGTCCCTTTTCGCGTGACGCTGCCGTAATCCTTTCTCTCTCCCAGATACTCCTTTTTTCATAATAGACTCTCATTGTGGATAATCCGAAAAATAACATTTTTTTAAATCATTTGTATAGAAAGGAGCAAATTGCCACCACCGTGCAAAAGCAAACACCTGCATATAGACAAGGGAGGCAGTCATCTGATCTCCACACTACGGCTACAATTAACTCAAAAACGGAGGAGAGAATACTCATCATTTTCACAACGTCCCCATGTAAATATTTCTCTCTCCCGGATCACCTTGCTATAAAGAGTAAACTCTCATAGTGGATATGTCTAAACTAGAAAATGTGTCCATAGGACACAGTTGCCCCCACTCGCGCTGTGTCAACAAAATGCCATATTTTCACAAAATAAAGGCCCATAACTCCGTAAATATTAATTGCGGGCGGACAAAAATACCCAGGTGCACAAGTTCACACCCTGAATAGTATATCTATGAAGTTTCAAGTCTGTATTACAAACGCTTTTTGAGTTACGTGTGACACAAACTTTTCGGGACTGACGAACGGACGGACGTACGTACGGACAAAGGCAAATCTATATGCCCCCTTCTTTTAGTGGTGGGGGCATGAAAACGCAAACGCTTTCACAGTCATGCGAGCCATAAACCTCTCGGGACTCACAGACAGACGTGCGGACGGATGTATGCACGGATGGACGGACGGCAGACAGTAAAAGGCAAATCTATATGCCCTCACCCTCTTTTAGAGATGAGGAAATACAAATGCAAAACGCTGACGTGTAATAAGGAGCATATTGCCTTGTATTGCCAAAAATAAAAAGTGAAGTCCCATATCAGACGCCGCCTTGAAGAGGCGAAAGCTGATCTGAGACTGCACTATTTGCCGACTGTATTATTTGCCATGGCGCATAAATGAGAACACGGCGGTGAAAGGGTTAACTACATTATAAAGCCATCTCCGCACCAAGGTGACAATCGGCTAATTATCAATTAATACATAAAAAGACGACCTTTGAAACCCAATGAACACCTTGCCACCCCGCGCAAAAACAAATTCACCGTTAATAGAAAGTCATCCCTTCTCGCACTACGGTGAGAGTTAGCTCATTGTCAAATTAAGACTATAAGAAGATGACTATTGAACCCAATGCTAAAAATGGAGCCCATCCAGTGCAAAAACCAAATGCATGTAATTCATACATACTTGTCATCCCATTCATCTCTGTACTAAGGTGAGAATTAGCTCTTGTTAAATAAAGATTAAACATAAGATGACCCCTGAACCCAATTATGTAAATGAAAAGATCTCCGCACTAAGACGAGAATTAGCTCATTATCAATATAAGAAGACCCCCTGAACCCAATGGGGAAAATGTGACCCAAATGCAAAAACAAAATAACCCCATACAGTCATATCCCATCTGTTGCCACACAAAGGTGAGAATCAGCTCATTATCTAATAAGGATTGTAAGAAGATGTACCTGAAGACAATGGGGAAAGTTGGGCATTTAGCCAACCTAGTGCAAACAAATTAATCCCATATAGTAGCAAAAAATAATAAGAAAAAAGTTCCACCATCCCCAATACCTTCAAATCGGTCATGTTCAAGTGGTACATAAGTTCACCCAAACATGCAGCAGTGATACTCTGACAGAAATGGCCACAAATGAGGTCCAGCTCTTCTCTGAAATTATTTGTGTGCCATTTTGACAAGTGTTTGTTATCGAACATAACGCCATTCAAGGGTTGTCCTCTGTAGGTTAGGTTGCTGTTATCACTTAGGGTGACATAAGGGTACACACTGAGTTTGTTGGTAATTTTGGCACTGAGAAATCTCGCTTTATTGTTCAATTGTCAATCTATGTGAGGGAGTGGAAGGGAGACAACAATCTTTTTTCTTAGTTTTTACTAGTTTGTTCATTTTGAATTTTTTCTTCATTTTGGAATTTTTCGATATCAATGAAGGTCAGTTGAAAAATTGTTGCATCCGGCTCGTCTCCTTCAAAATCTTCTATATAGTCAATAACATCTTGAACATTATACTTTAAAACTTTTAACATATCTTTTATTATTTGCTAGATTTCTTGCGCTGAGAAATTTGGTATTGGATGTACCTACAATTAACACTTGTTTTAACTTTATCTGGTTAGGTCGATCCTTTGTCTGGTGTGTTTGGTGCTGCTTTGTGTCATGAATAGTTTGTCTCTCGGTTGGAGGGATGCCTTCTGGTTGGCAAAGTTGTTGATTGCTTTGTATGGTATTGTAATTGTCTGACGATTGTTGACTTGGATGCTATTTACTGGATGGGGATTTTGACTGCATTTGTGGTTCATTAAAGGGGGGTTCCCTTAAACTGGAAATATTGTTTGCAGTTTTTGTAAAAAGTGCATGAAATGATTGATAAACATCTATCATGTAGGAAACATTACGGTTGGTGTCAAATTATCATCATTTAAGTATTATAAAGGCTAAATTATTTTTTGCTTGGAATGCTTTTGATATTCTACATCGACACTAGAAAAAATAGAAACGCATCATATTAGCTAAAGAGGTGATGCATGTGTAGAATTCAATAACAAGATTCTAAATATAGAATAGCAAAATTACAAAAATGGACACTAAAGCCATGTGAGCCGGCTAAATCGTGATCTTTTGACATTTCTCGCAGTAATAAATCGTGGCTTATGTTTTTTAAATGGTTATATAGGTTTTTGAAACAATAAAGTTATAGGGACATCCCCTTTAAGATAAGCTTTCCTTAAACTCGTCTCTAGAGAATAAAATGTTTAAGATCCTGTATATCTCGTTTAATAAAAAATATTTGTTTTATGCCCCCACCACTTAAATAGGGAGGGCATATAGATTTACCTCTGTTCATCTGTCTGTCCGTTCGTGCGAACATACGTCCATAGGTACGTACTTATGTACGCCCAATATATATGTCAGGCTTAACTCTTAAAGAGATTGCACTCCAGACCTGAAACTCGATGGATATATTATTCAGGGTGTGAACTTGTGAACCTAGGTATTTTCATCCAACCACAATATTTATGGAGTGATTTGCCTTTATTTTGTAAAAATATGGCATTTTTGTCAAAGCAGTAGTGGGGGCATCTGTGAGCTATGGACTTTTTTTATAGTATTTTTTCATTTTGCTATTGTTCTAGGAAAGCCAGCAGTACTGTACTGGTTTCAGACATGGACTTCTCATGTTAGACTGGACATATTCCATTTTATGAGACGCTTCACCAAAGGTTCGACTACAGAGCATCATCTTTTATATGGCATATTCTGTTCAAAACCCAGCAGCTGCATCTTTGTTTGGGATGAACATGACTATGCACTGCTAAGAGAGACAAAGAAGGCAGAGTTAATAAAGCTGCGAAAAGGTGTTATTCCAACAGAGAAACAAATAACTTCCTCCATCACTACAGGGGAACTTGCCAGGCATTGTCGAAGACGGACGTTGCCGAAATTAAAGCTCTGATAGATGGTTTTCTGGAAGATCTATGTGACAAGACCGACACCACTGGTAGGGATGTCGGACTTTTTTGAAAATTCTAGATGACCATTGAGTGTTATATATCAAATAAAAGCCCTTGAAAAATGCAGCAATATGGTGTTAATTTCATCAAGATATCTTTATTGGTTATGAAGAAAACGGATTTTGAAACTCTAAAAATTGCGGACTTTTCTGCCAATTTCTGCCACTGCATGTACATAGTCGAATTATCACCGTTTTGAGTTAAAAGTTTGTTATAACACTTTAATTTGGAGTTGTTTAACTATGGAAAGATTCTGACAATGTTTACTAAAACATTGTCAGAAATTCAGAGAAAAAAAACCCATACACAGTAATCATTATTTATCGACAAAAACCAGAGGTCAATTTGATCAACAATACATTGTTAACTGTTGGTAACTTGCTGTTTGAAAATACTGTCAGTGTGTTCATCTAGCAAACCTTAAATATTCATATGAGAATCTGCAGATCAGCTGAGTCAATATCAGAATCTAGTTGGTGGTAGGTATATATGGCTTCATCTCCATCATATATAATGTTGAACCATGCTGGGAATGACGGGACCTGAAATCATATATTACGAGCAATTAACCCTTTGTCTGCTACTCGCGACTATTGATGATTATTCAAACAACTTAAATCCAGATAAGACACCGAGTAGCTTGGCGTCAAATCTGGATCCAATCTGTTTGACTAAAAGACAAAAGGTCCCACCGGACAATATTTATAAATGAAGCAGGCGATAATAATTTGATTATTATTTGAGTTATGCTCAATACTTGAAACTGTATAACCTCATATAATACATGTGGCAATAAGTAGAATAAATAAGTAACAAATATATGTTTGTTCAAATATAGTGCCTTGTCTGTGAATGAAACTGAATACTTTTATTTGCACAGACTGACAGAGAAGGCTATTTCCAAATAAAGTGGTACCTTTATGGGTTAAACATGCTTATGGCATGGATGCGGCATTTTTGCATTGTTCTTGCCGACTGAATTACCAATGAAATTAAAGGCAACCTGAACAAGCCACTTACTATTGGACAGTTTAAATATGCTTACAAGGTGTGTCTAGAAAAAAAGGTGAATACTTTAGGAGAATATGGATTCAAATGATAATCACACTAGCGTTCTCATTCCGTTTGTATGAAGAATATTATTAATACCGATGTCATTTGATGTAAACTTAGTCAATGATCATGCGATAAAATAATTATAATATGTCTTACTTGTGAATTAGAGCATATATCTTGATCACAACAACATCTCATGTTGTTTTTTATCCTTTTAAATCAATCACGGATTATGGGAGAAAACAACTCGATGTTTTTGCTTACATGATTATATGACCGTAATTCACTCTCAGACATAATATAACTATAATTGTCACACAACATTTACATACATGTACCTGCGAAATTACTTTCCCTGTGTACCATTCAGACAGGCCATCTTTGACAAATCGGTGTCGCACTCTTTTCCCTACCAAGATATGCTTCTGACTATCATTATCTGCTACAATAGCCTGTGTCACAAGTTCTTTCAGGTTTGCAGTTAACTCGTCAACAGTGAAGTCTTTGCCCTTTTTAGAGAAATTAAACTTTGCCTTGTCACTTGGAATTTGATGCAGAACATTTTTCCTGAACCGTATCTGTGCTTTTAGAGCTTTAACTTTTTCATTGGATTTATTGTAAGACAACAGCATATTATCGACCTCTGTTTCTCCTTGCCATAAACCAAAATGAATAATGTCCTTTGTGTATTCTTCTTGCTGTCTTAGCTTTTCCTGTCTTGCTGCTTCTTTTTTACGAATTTGTTCATGTACTGCAATTCTCCTTCGCGTTTCAATTTCATTCAACCTATGTTTATAATCTTGGCGCATTGTTTTCACCGATTTTGAAGCTTTCTTTATCAATTCCTGTTTTTCTTTTTCATTTCTGGAGTTCAACCAGTCGATAGTTTTATTATTCAAGAACATAATGCAAGCTTCTGCAGAGAGCGTGCTCATATTGGGTTTTGTCCGCAACATATGATCTAGCTGTCCAAATACACTTTCAGCATAACACGACGTTTTTGGAGCATTCTTAACTTTATCTTTCATTTCATCAGACAGATCAGTCAACTTACCTCCAGGTAAATGGTTTACAAAGAGTTTTTTACTAACTGTACACAAGGTTGGAAGTAGCACCTGCAGGAATACCTCAGCTATATTGTCGTACTGGTCAGAAGTCACAAGTGAATGGTAAATTTCATCTTTTTCAATGTAAGTATTATCACCAAAAATAAGAAGTTCTCCTTTCATAAATGCCTGGATATCTTTGGATGAGTCCTCAAGAAATGTAGTAAATTGAAGATACTTCTCATTCATATCAGTAATCGATACATTTTTATCTTCTAATACAGTCCACAGTGGGCACGTCACTAGTTTACTTAACAAGCCTAATGCCTTTACTCCGGCAACAAACTCGGGCGTTTTAAGATCAAACAACACAGATTGTAACAGTTTGTTGCCAGCACCAAACTTTTCCAAAAAGTCCTTCATTACTGATTGGAGGAAGAACACAGCTGCTGCATTTGAAAATAGTATGTTAAAACGCGCTCCCCTGTAGGACCTCAGTGGCACACAACGCATGCCATGTTCTTGTAAGAACTCTGATGCAAATGTTTTAAAATTTCCTTGGCACCCACTCTTTTCATCCCCTCCTGATCCAACGCCAAAGGCCTTTGATGCAGTTCGAACTAAACGACAAACTCCTGGGTCAGAATCAAAATCTCTCTTGCTGTGACTTGGTGTCTCCCCATCAAATATATTCACTTCAGTTTCTTTAATACTAGATCTGGATGCCTCAGCAAAATTGACAAGGGCATGTAGGCCACAGAAGAAGTTACACATGCTTTCAAGAGATGATTTCTCTGCTTCACTGAACTGATCATAATTCTGGCAAGTTAGAGGTAGTATTTCTTTACGGAAGTCATATAAAAGACTGTTGAATTTAACTTCTGTTGCGGCTCGGTCCGACAAAGTCGCGACAATATGGCTTACTATATTTTGTGAAGTTTTACTGCCTTCTTCAGAGCTCTTCTCATCAAGATCTTGAAGTATCTGTTTGAAGACTTTCAGTGTGTCTGATGCAGATTTTGTTTCAATGTCTCTGAGTCCCAATACCCACAATGTGCCTTTAGAGTCTGCTGCTTCATACCCCATAAATTTGGACGAAAACTTTGAAGTTTCATCTGTCAACAAAACTGTACTTTTGTCTTTAGAAAATACTTCACATAACTGCCTGTGTGCAATGTACAGTCTCTGAAGACTCATCTCCAGCACTGTAGATCGACAAGGTAGTTTATTAGCTGTCAAATCAACTAAACTCAATACAGATTTAATAACAGAAGAAACTTTTGATGCACTAACTTGCAGATTTAGTATCTCATAAACACACTGTTTCAGTTTGGGTGTGTATGTTTTACTTTGTTCACTAAATAACATAACCTGACCATTATTTACTTGATTGTCACTAAGCAAGTCCTCCAAATACTGAACACTTTCTTGCAAGTCAGCATTTTCCTTTTCCTTTTCTCGAAGCTGATTTTCTAAAAAGGCTATTCTATCTCTACTTTCAGCACAGCATTCTCCATTTACTTTTGTCTCTAAAATTCTAACTTTTGTGTCCTTATATTGTTCTCGCGCAGCAGTTCTTTTTAATTGCTTTTTACAAGTATGTAACTTTTGCTCATTTACATCTAACTTCACGTCAATACCTGATACCGTATCTTCTAAATTATTCACTTTATGTACCAACTGTTGGTTTTCATTACACAGTTCGAGTGATTTTCTCTTTATTTCTCTAATAGAACTGTTCAGGTCTAAAGATTCTGAGCTTGTTACTTTTGGAATGCATTTGCGACTATCATGTTTTGGAAACTCATAGCACTGGTTTAAAAAAGTATCATATCTGGAATCATTTGATCTGGTAGCAGACCTTTTCACATTTTTGGCCTCTACTGCCAACTTCTGAATAGACAATTCATAGGCCCTATCTGATGGTTGCTCATTACATTTATTTATGTCAATTAAAAATTCAACACACTTTCTTTTACCGTGTGCTTTATTATATTCTAACACATCCTGGTTGGTTACCTGTGTTGCCATTTTCACCTGTATAGTACTTTTTTTAGTAGTTGTTTGTAAGCAGTGTTTGAGTAAATGAATCACATGCAATGTACATATGTGTTATCTCTTCATCATTGTACTGTATGTACTCAGTTTGATACTCAACAGTTCCTGAGAGCACTTTTTCTGTAAATACGTTTGCTAACAGATCAGTGGTGTACTGTGTCTCAGCTTCCTTACAAAATCCCCCACTTTCAATGGTCTGAATATCTCTGTCGATTAATACAAGTGTAGTATCTTCAGCCAATGTATTTTCATGAATAAAAGAGTAATCCGTAGATAATGGAATATGAGACAGAGTCTTGTTAAAAACTTTTAGTTTATTTTCTACCGCCACCAATGTACAAGCAGTCTGAGTGGATATGGTACTCGCTACCTCGATGACCTGCAACAACTACGTATTCTAAGAAGCAGGTGGACTACATCTAAGCAGAACCATACAGTCATTGGAATTTTTTAAATACACTGTGATGCACAAACCAAGTCTTTCATGGAAGCAATTTTACACACTCTGACTCACATATAAAGGTATGAAAAATCAAAGTTATGAATCAATTTTTAGGAAAACAAAATAAAACATGTGATACATGCCCTTTTGTTAAAGTTCAGAATTAGCTTTGAAAAATTTACAATCAAAACAATTTTTACATAAATTTCCAATGACAGTATGAATGGATGGGAAAGCAGTGATGTTACCAGAGGAACAGATAAGCTGTGAATTTGCATATTCACTCAATTAACAAACATGAATAGGCTAAACAAATAAATTCTGTACCACCTAGTACTCAATAAATCTTGGATACTCTTTAGTATCTAATAAGGCATCTGGAAGTGACAGTTACTCATGAAAATATGAGACCACTCAATTGGTAAAAAATAAATGAGTATTCACTCAATTTAAACTGTTTCTTAGCTGTTCCTCTAGTAACTAGACAGATAAAGCACTATACTAGGAATGTGAAGACACATACAGAAACATCACACTAATGAAATGAATAGTATGCATTGTATGAATGTTATAAGGTATTAGGTAGAACAATCTATATATTAAGGATTATATAATAGACACATTCAGAATGCATTAGTAACAACAAGCTATATGTTAAGGACTATATAATAGACACATTCAGAAGGCATTAGTAACAACAAGCTATTATACAGTGCTCCAGATAACGTGCGTATTTAAAAATAAAAAATCCTTATTTCTTCACCAAACACTATCGAGCTACCACTCATTAGAATCGTCTTTTCAAGATGATTCTAATGAGTGGTAGCTCGATAGGGTTTTGTGAAGAAACAAAGAAAGTATGTCAAACAATGTGTTATGTACGCATGTTTATCTGGAGTGCTGTACTATATGTTAAGGACTATATAATAGAAGCATACAGAAGGCATTAGTTAGAACAAGCTTTACATGTATATGCATTTTTACCTTATCCGATGAATCCGTTGACGTTTGACTGTATGTGTCTATGTCACAATCCGATGATATGTCTTCAGGTGGAATGGTTGATGCCGAAGATGATATAACATCAAAGCGTCTTCGTTTAAAGATAGGACTCGGCTGAAATACAAAATATTTATCTCTTTCGTCTTTTAAGATTTTTCAATTTAGCAATAGTAGCACTCATATCCACTACAGGAAACATCTTCGCTTGGAGCATATCAGATATAGTGAAAGCATTACCAGAAACTGGAAAATGCTCCCACTTGTGCTTTGTTAAAAATGTTTTGTTATTTTACAAAATAATAAATCCATAAATATAAGGTTCAACTGAATGAAAATACCAAGTTGCACTAGTTCAAACCCTAAATAATACACTCATGAAGTTTCAAGTCTGTAGTACAAACACTTTTAGAGTAGTGCTCAATAAACTTTTCGGGACGGACAGAGTAGTATCCCCAAGTGTCATGTCTCTTTAGACTCATGCAGGTGACACAAATAAATATCATGTTATTGATTAAATAAGACAGTACATTTTCTATCAGGGTTAGCTAATTAACAAATATTAATATTAAAAAAAGGCTTGTTTAATAACATTTTCCAGAACGAGTTTAATAAAACTTTATATCAATTGACGAGTGTAATATTCTTTTTATCACATGACAAAAACACATACAACATGAAATATAGTCATCCTAACAGCTAAACGTGCCGTCGTGCATGCTACCGTTAACTACGTTAATATACATGCGCGATGACGTCAACGTCATCTTATATTAAACGTGTTACATATAAGAAAATATGAACTCGTTATACTAACCCGGAGATAAGCGACGTCATGTGATAAATATTAATATTAAACTTTTTTTTTTACTCACTGGATTCAAGCTTGGAAAGAGGTCTTCTTGGCTGTCAATGACAATGTCAGAAACCTCTGCCTCTGGAAACAGGTCTTCCTGGCTATCAATGTCAGAAACCTCTGACTCTGGGCCGAACAAATCAATCTCACTCATGTCAAAACTGCAATATGATAGCTGATATTAAAGACAACAGTCAAGTCACGATTTGCAATGTTTCTTTCATGTTAGTGTCAGTGATTTCTTATTAATATTTTGAATTGAAAAAATCTTGACACCTTACTTGATAATATCTCATAAACAATTAATTAATACAGTCAAATAATTCAAGTATAGCCACAGCAATACCCAGATAAGCAATTCCAATACATATTATCAACAATTGTTTAAGTCGCGAAAATACATGACAGAACAAAAAAAAAATCACTTCCGGTTTGACATAGCCTGCTTTCAAAACATTGCCCCAGCGTGCCCCTGCACTAAAGTGGTGTTTAAAGGCATTTTCATGCAGTATATAGACCACTAAGCCTATCTTAGCTTTCTCATGCTTTCGTCCGCTGGATTTGACATATTTTAGACTGAGTGATATCTTACCAATATTCAAAGAACAAATTTGCGGGTTTTTTTTTCTTTTTCTTGCAGATGAAATGTATCCACGTGAAGTAGAGGCTTTCCCTTTGCACACGATACCAAAACCTCTACGATTGGTCAATTCAGTGCCATATGACATCATTTCTCGCGAGCCAAGTATCATGTGCTTCTCAAAATGGCGGCCCCCATAACCAAAATGTAAACACGGAAGTGACAATTTTGTTTGTCGATATTTCATTAATACGTCGAGATTAAACAATAAAAACACTACTTACTTGTAAAATGAACATTCCTCTGTGTCTTCACATGGTGATAATGATAAAAACAAGCGATTTACTTTAATATTCGGGATAAATCTCGCGGGGGTATTCCCATTGAGTCAGAAGGGGATTTTCAAGATGGCGGAAACTCCGACGTCACTACCACTGGGCTCCCCCTCATAAGTAAAGACAGTATGCAGCATGTCTGGAAAGTCCAGCAAAAGCGTTTTTGCTCTGTATCCGGTATCATCCAGGGGTAGACCTCTACACCAAAACTGGAGCTCTGCAGAAGGAAGGAAATGTGCTCGATGTGCTGAAGTGTGCCAGGGGATCGTCATCTCTGGAATCCTTTCACAAACACTAGTGTGCATTCATACCAGGTAATTAAGCATCATTTAAAAAAATGAAAAAAAAATGGGAAAAGTTAAAAATGTTATGCTCTTTAAAACAGTAGAAGAAATTGAGCATTGGTTCCATAAAAACAAATGCTCAATTTCCCACATTTTCAAACAGACACATTTATAGCGGAGTAAAAAATGCCAGTATGGCACAAAGGTTTAATAACTCCACTTTATGCAGGATGAAAGTAATGCTAAAAGCTCCTGAAGTAGCATTCTGTATACTTTAAGCCTGTCTGAAGCAGCCATCGATCTTAAAGATCTGAAATAAATTGCCTTTTGACAGGTTTAACTGAAATACATAAACATGTGCACAGTGTTTTTCCTCTCTGTCTTAATTATGCTTTATTAACATGTGAAAGACCATTATGTTTTAACATTTACAATACAATATTATTCCAATTGTCAATTCTTACACATAATGAGATGCAAATTCTGTGCATACCCAGATGTACATGCTAGAATGAGGGAGCCGCTGGAACATGAACAGGGCAAGAGAGGCAATTGATCTACCCTCCAAAAAGGACCAGGATGTATGATGTTTGCCAGGGGCCGTATTCATAAAGCTCCTAAGGAAAATCTCACACTTAAGTGAAATTTTCAAATGCAGATTTCTCTTGTTTTACCCACAATACTTCAATGAAACTTTGCATGCTTATGAAAAACGTAGTTTTTCATAAGCATGCAAAGTTTCATT
>JAULCE010026452.1:0-13879 GCA_032359355.1 Macoma nasuta | reverse complement strand
AGACAACTTTGAAAACATTCTGCTCCAAAACTGCTGGTCCAATTTCAAAATAACTTCACAGAAATAATCATTGGGCTCTCGCCAATTTCCTAATATAGCTTTTTGGAATATTTTGAAAATATTCCTCACCAAAACTACTAGCCACATTTTAAAATTATTACACAGAAATGATTCATGGGTGGACTAGTACCAAAGTTGCTAAAATAATGATAATATGACACAATTAATGGCCGCCAGGGGCGGAACCACTTTTCCTCAAACAGAATATTTTTATAGAAAATTTGAAAAACTACAGTTTTCCTTATATGGATATAAAGAACACTTTAAAAGCATTCTGTAAGTAAGTATATAAGATATTGCTCGTGAAACGACTTAAATTGATCATGTTGACTCTACTGTGTTAAAACAGTTGTTGAGCCTCATTTGCCTCGACTTAGCTAGCAGTGATATTCCAATTGCTTGCCTAGAATGTAAAAGATGGTACTCATGGAAACAAACATGACAGGGTTCGAATTTACCTACCGAGCTCAGACTCGAAACCCAAACAGTATATCTAACATTATCGTTTAGTGCCTAGCTTCAACCAGAATTGTAGAAGCTAAAAATTAACATTTTTCCACAGAAGCGCCCTTTAGCACCCCTGTAACTACTGACTATTGAAAGCATTGTAGAAAATGAAACATTATGATTTTGCTCGTAACGAGCAAATGTTTTATTTCCTGTAATGATTTAAATAGATTTTCATATTTTTTGTGTAATTATTTCCTTGTGGATTAGGCTAAAGATCGCTTGTGAAGGTAAGGGTTAATTAAAAATGTAAAAGGTTTTTAATGAGAACGTGGTCTGTCTGAGATTTTGTTGGCGAATATCAGTCCAGATCAATCTGATGCCTGAGCAATATTACTCGTCGACCTTCATAAAAGTAGATAAGAATTCGAAGCTGAACGTCATTTATTTTTCAAACAAAATGTTAAAAGCTGGTGATCTTATCATTGTCATTAAACAGAAACGACCATGGCTACTCATACTTTTCAACCCTGTTTAGTGCTTCATATATCTTTTAGAATGCATGCACAACGATAGGGAAAAGTCTCCGCGTTAAAACTTACTATAGGAAATGTCTTTCACAGGCGACCTTCATAAGTCGAAGGTAAAGACAATATCCATTAAATGTGCACGCTTTTACATTTAAATGCGAGATAATACCTTTGTGAATATTAATTTCTTATATCAATTGTTCAGACTTCCTCAAAATGACACAACAGCCTGCATCTTTCAGGGATGCTTCTAACCCTTATCCTGCCGCCAAATGAAATAGTTCGCTTAATTCTCGTCTGCTTGATACTTTAACCTTGTTCGATTATACAGAAATTCGGCGAGTGTTACACAGCTTGTAACCGGTTTAGACGCCGAATTACTCGACGTCTGAATCGGGTCCAAGGTGGTTGGTGTTATCACTATAGTTGCGATCTGCGTGATAAGGGCTTGTAGATTTATGAACTTATCTATAGTGTTCCTCATACAAACCTCCAGACGATGTGTTGTAATTCAATTTGCTATATGAGAAATCTGATTAAGATAATGTCAAATGAACCAACCTAAATTGTATTATCAAATACCACGCTTAAGATCACGCTTAAGCTGTGAACAATACAATTCCAATACATTAATCGTAATAAGTGGCAAGTGTTTGTTTTTCAATTTATTGTAGCATTGTTCATTTGACACGAAATGTCAGTCCTTAAATTACATTTTAATCAGTTGTTATTAATTATTATGAAATGATTTTTTTTTTAAATCTTCAAATCGCCAATTCTTATTGAATGTAGAATTTGTATGCATGCATACATGTCGAATGCCACTGAACCGAATTCAACATTAACCTAAATTAATCATTTTAATATATTGATACTATTTAAACATTTAACTTAGTGTTTCAACTTAGGATTTCGCCCTAAATTGAATTGCCACTGACCTTAAACTTTGACTGAGAGTGAAAAATGCTAAATCACACTGAGAGCCAAAAGTGTGTTTTGTGGCATTGAAACTAACTAACTGATTAAAATAACGAAACGTTGAGAATGAACAAGATCTCAACTTGAGCCAAATGCTCCATTTCCAAAACTGTTTTTAAGCTACTCAAAATAAGCATTTATTAGTCCTCTCACTTTGAATGAGGTAACATAAAGAGCGTGAGCAACATGTAAAGCAAAGCGAGTTTCAGCAGATTATGTTATATATCAAACATTCGTCTAGTACATTTGAACCTACCTTAACATAAATTTGGATCCAAGTTTTTAAAACATTCGACCTTGTATTAACAATCGCATTCTTAGAACAAACTCTCAAAAACAGTCTCTTAGATTTTGTTTGACGACCAGCTTCTACCAGAATGGTAGAAGCCGGGTGCCAAACAAAAGGGTTAGAGATTATTCTTAAGTTTCGAGCTTGATATGTTGTTGGCAAATTCGAGTCTTGAACTACTGCACTGGTAGGCAAAAACAGCAACATGGAAGTATTTAACTGGCATGATATATTTGTTCTCGATTGTTTTCTAAATATACCAGCCGAGATTATAGGCAAATTGATTATGAACATGTTTGTTCGGCTGAAGATTTCATATCACTAAAACTTAAGCGGTACTGATATGTTGCTTAAAACTGATATGTACGCACGCTTCTATATTTATTGATAAATGAGCTGAGATACTTCTTCTGTGTATATCATATCGTAATGTCAATATTTTGCTCTTGGTCAGTATTTCATCATCTAAGAATACTGTGAATGGAGGTATGCATGCAACATTGTAAATATGACAATGTCTACGTCTGTTGCTCGTAAAACACTTATTTTGTATCGGTCGTTGTCGGGAAATCATATTGTAAACTCAGATTTAGGTTACATGTATTTAACATGTCATCTCCTATATACGTATCATCTATCAAAATATTTAAGAGGTCCAGGAATGTAAATGGTACGATATGACGATATCGATCACGTGGAGGCTATAATATTCTGCGAAACATCTTCTGTTTTTGCCGCAATACAGAAGAGTATTTAAAGCGTTTGATGCAGTTACAAATTACGGCTCTCGTGAGAGTTACGATACACCGGTGTACGAGTGTGTTAACATTGTTTTAAATATTTTGTATAAATATGTGTTATTGTTACTTAATTAATTAAATGCAATTCATTAAATTAATCGTTTTTTTTAAAAAATGTAACAGTAAATGGCTCTAGTGGTTCTAAACCGTAGTAAAGTGTATATTTGGTCACATAGTAAAGAGTCAATAAAATCTTTAAAATATTGGTGACCCTTATTTTGTATTTCATGCATGCAGTTCAACAAGATTTTGCATGGTCTTTCAACCTACAAAGTTTAAGCAAAGTCTTTTATTTAGAACAAAATCACCCTTACTGCCGCAAACGTCTTTAAATTGTCGCTTGTACCGGTTTTGCTCCGATTGTGTGCGGCTTGAAATGATGTATGGACTGTTCAAATCTCTCAGAAACCATATAGTGCGCTTTATAAAAACAGTATGCGCTCTTATAGTTCACCCTAGTTTGTAAGCCAATCATCGTCCGGAGATTTTCAAATCTTTGTTCGAATAAGTTTCATATAAGATCACGTCTGTCCCAACTAGGTCAACAGACATGGCGCCCTCCGTTGGCCAGTGAATTTCTAACAGCCAATGGGCGCGCTGTATACGTCTTTGTTTTTCGATGATTGGCTTAGAAACGGGTGAACTATAAGTCGGTTATAATTCACATAATGGAAAATAAACAAACTTAATACGGCGCTCCGCTACGCTTCGCTTGTATTAAATTTGGTTATTTTCTATTATATGAACTATAATATAATCAGTATTTTCTCCAGTGCAGGAGTCACAAATAAAACAAGAATTAGATAAAAAAAAGAGTAAATAAATGAAATAAGATAATCTCGAAATATACTATAAAGTATATAACTTAGAAAATAACACACATTAAACACAAACAGGGCCTACATATAAAAAAATGTTTGCCCCGGATAGGAATCGAACCAGCAGCCATATGACTTCAAAACTGGTAGATAACCGCTCTACCTATTGAGCTAATAAGGCTAAACAGTGCCTTTGTGTTGACAAATAGATTTTAAATATTAAAATATTTAATGTCTTTTTTTTTCAATAACAATATGTTGTGTTTCAACTTTGATTTCAATTTTATATTCTACATTATGTTTAATAAAATAGGTAGCGCAAAATCTTGACCAGTAGTAATAATACATGTTACATACACAATTATCCAACCTGCCTCACCCATTTGCTATCGAAAATTGGCTGGACTTAGATAAAGCAAAGCCAAATTTATCGGTCAACAAGAGAACTCATACTATATTGTTTTTTGTAAAAATGAACTTCCGTGTGCAATAAAATGGATGTGTGAAAATGTTTTTCCATTCATGGAAATTAGATTAGGCTTTCAGTTGCAGAGCGACTGAACCAAACCACGCTAGATTTTCAAACCCATCCACCTCACCCTCTTGATATTTGTATAAATTAGCATTATATTGCTTGCATATGTTAGCCATTTATTGCTTTCTTTCAGATACAGTTAATGCTACTGTTATGTGTATATATTTTTAGGTTCAGTTTTCTTTTGCTGTTTCTTTGTATAATTTCAGTGCCAGAGCTGAACGGGGTCTTGGTTCCGCATTGGTATGAGATGCTTCTCTAGTACCTGTACATACAAGCTCAGACTCATTCAGAACAATTAGTCATCAGCAAGGACATTGACAGTGCATAGCTCTATGGCATTATCAAAGCTAGGTTGATTGTCGCAACATGGAAAAATTCAAGTAGCTGAAGGTCAACCTGGAATGAACATCATTGATAACCATTGCCTTTAAGGCTTTTAGGGAAATATATTCATGGTTACCAAGCATTTCAAATTATTAGTAAAAGGATCTAGGGGTGTCGCCCCTTTGATATGTTCAGTTTTGCGGCTGATAAACCATATCGGGGGAGTAACCACTGGATTAGTCTTAAATCTTAATATTGTGATATATTTTATATATTTTCTAGTAGGTTTAAAGAAAATGGTGCTATTCAGTATTCAGTATTACTTGCTGGATGTTACCTACTTTTCATAATAAACATATGTTAAAATCTCTTTTCATTTTCATGTGGTCATTGTCAATCCAAATGGTATATACTAAAATAATTTAATAAACTTTGACTTTTCTGAAACACCAATATTCGGAATCAATTGTGTTGCAAAACAGTGAAGTCCCTTTTGTCGATTTGAGTCGTCTTTGACGATGAAAGTGTTAAATACCACACGAATGTGCGTTAAAATTGCCAATGATGTGCTAAGACAGTGAAACTCGGACGCAATGACCTACTTTTCCCGATGGATATGTCTTGATCTTTTATTTATATAGAGAATAGTATCTTCAATCAGGACCTCGATTTAAAGTACCACCAGGAAAACCAGTATGGCGGGGAACTCGTGATCACCAAAAGGCTAGCGCGCGTTACTATCAAACAATAGCAGTAGACACATCTGAATTTTCATATAATATATCTTTATCTCATCACATACAATACGAAAATAATTTTAAATAAAATCGAAACCGGTACCGAAACCGAATCGAATCAGTATAACTGTTTTCGAATCGTTTATTCGGCATACGAATCGTTTTAAACCCGTATGATGCGCTATATAAGCCACATGAAACTTATAGTAGAATCATCTAACCGCAAATAAATCGCCAGCGAATCTGAGCAACATCAGTTTAACCGTGGATTTAATACTTTTCCGTTTGTAATGGTTACAGACGTTTATACGTTCTTTAGATTCATTTTCCTCTACGTTGCCATACTTACCGGATCTCTCGGGGGCTCTATTGCTGCACGTGGCATCTGAGCCAGACGTGCACGAGGTGTTGTAGTGTTTACACACTGTACACAGTCTACATGGCTCAAACGAAGATGAATTAGAAAACGCTGCGCCAGGTCTACACGGTTCACATACCGTGTCTTTGTATGCATCACCTTTAATGTAAATTGAAGTAAAAGTATATAATTATATTAATGCTTTTAATTCCAAATTAGTTCCACTGTTCGCTTTCTAACCTTCTAACCTTAACCACTCGTGGTTGTCAAAAGTGGTGATCTAACTCGTGGCTTCGCCACTCGTGAAAACACCACTTTGCTTCCCACTCGATGAAATAAAAGTCGACCTTATCTTGTAACATACGATTATCCTCTATTTAATCTGTCAATCGAATTGAAAAGTTAATAAGTTACAAACACTGGTTAGAATAACGCGTCCGCCAATGTTCTATTTTGAAACTGGAAAATAAACCAGACAGATAACATGATGGCATTTACACTGTTTGCATATTGTTTTATTGTACTTGTGCCATGGTCCTGGCGTTTTACTATATGCATTTTTAAAGTTTAAATCGGATACACGCATTCTTGTTTGGTAATCTAAGGGGCGGTACTTGCAAAATAATGTGAAACTTTGCAATAATTGCCTGAAAAGTCTGCGGGTATCACATACTTGCTTGGGTATTGGTTTTTGCACGCCAGTTTTGACTGGCCATAGTTTGCATGATATGATGCGACGAATTTTAAACTATGTTTAGGAATTCGTACAGCAAATTAGACTCGTAATAAATGACGTGTTGTTTAAAATGTTCGAGCATGCACTGTAGTTCAAATTTATCGGTACAGGCCATGCTACAAACCATATATTGCATAATTTAATTCGAGACCTTCACTCGGGCCGCCCTCTTGTAGTCCGGCAAATTTAGATACCTCGTGAAATCCATACAATATATATTACTTTCCGCACACGGTTCATGCTTCACCGCTTGCTAAGATAATTAGCTACAGACTATTGGCGAACACAATGAGGCATTCTGTTTTCAGATATGTTTACTCTTAGAATTATTGTATAAATATTAAATGACTGTGAGATTGCAGTAAAATTGTCCATCTAAGGGAAAACTATTAACCTAGGCTTCATGTTCGGTCTCAGTAATTGGAGTTTCATTTCATTTGATGACCAAATACATGAAAATGTTGACAACAGACTACACACTACCGAGTTTTCACAAGACAGAAACATCGCTGTGTATTACATTGACTGCGTATTATACCGCGTCAATATACAACCGCAGTGTATGTACACAAACACAAAACATCAAGGTGTAAAAGATAAAAGAGTCGCGTTGGGTTTATACCTAATCACTGAATAAATTATGCATCTTTACTTTGCTTGTGTTATTTATTTAGATATAATTATTTATCTATTTTGAGTATTTAACTTTCAATCCCAATTAACTGTATGTACTTGGTTGTCATGGCATATGGCGGTGAAAGCGTTTTAAAGATAGGCTATATGGTCTTAGCTTACGTATCGGTTTACTTATAAAGTTAACAACGCACTTGGCGAGAAGCCATTGAAAAGTTAAACGTTAATATTAAGTTAACCTTATTATCTTTTGACCATTCATAACAAATCAGTCGGTTTAATGTTGAAATAGAAAGGGTATATTTCATCCCATTCCTAAATAAATCGTCTATGTTTTTTGAAAAACGCGTTAATCTCATTATATTAAGGATTATATTAACACGGTTGTATAATGACTCAACGTTAGACAGCGCCAACAGTGTAAGTCCAGACCAGCTATCATGTTTACATAGCAATTAATCAGAGATGTGTTACTCACTATGGTCAACAGCTAAACACCATTTTGTCCCTTACCACTCCTACAATGCTATTCCACAATTACTTTTTCCATTAGGGAAATTGTGACACATAGAGAAAAATAAAATGAATACGACGGGTCATCTTGATACATTTTGCTTAGGGTGGTGTATACAAATATTGAGCATTTATTTAAGTCGACTTCCGGGATTGACAATTAGTGCGGACTAGAACTAAAATTAATACATATATGTTTAGAAAACCAAATCAAACATGTTTTTTATTCAAACTCTTAAATGTTGCAAGTTTAAACATAATCTGATTCCATTTATTTTTGTGAATTGTTTTGACCAAGTGTCAAACAGCTGGACCCGGTCAGACGCAGGAATTTAGCCCTCATATTGTACAAATCGATCCCATGTTCAAGGCCACTTAATCAATTCATATTAAATATTACAAGTTTGTTTTATTCACTCACCTTTTTCCTTTAAACCAAACCCTGAGATGCACGGACTGTGTGCATTACATACGCCTTCCAGCTTATTAGCACTTTCGGCTTCCCAAAAATACCCCGCCTTGCAGGTGCATTCGATGTCCGCGAAAGGCGTACACCCTCGAGACTTGATCAGCCTCCGATCCATGCAGTATGGGCTGCACGGAGCGCACGAGGTGGCCATGCTGCAATTTGGTTGAAACGTGCCTGGACTGCACGGCGTACACCTGGCTTGTTCCTTGTCCTTCACACAGTCCCCGGTTTTATGGTACCCGGCGTTGCAGGGATAGCATTTATTACCATTGGAGCTGAGAGCAGTGGTGCTACATATGTTTACAGTGACTATAATATTTGATGGCATCGTCAAAGATTCTGTGGCTATAAATGCCAACAAGAAATGTAATAGAAACGTCCTTGCCATGTTCAAAATTTGATTACTCATCAGTAGTCAATTTTGAAAACTAGTGTTTGAGTTGTTCAAGTTCTAAGCTTTATATTGCACACATCACATCTTCGTGGTTTATCCTTAAATCGGGTAGGGGTTTAAAGTGTTCATGTACACGTACCACGTTTTCATTTACATGTAAGCATATGTCACCCGACTGTTATATGTTAGTAGAGGGTCCACCATCATGTCCTCCTGTAAAATATAAAAAACTCCATTTGACAACTGTAATGTTAATCAGTCTTATCCAATAAAAAGGGATACGTTCTCGTAAAATTAATTCATATGGACTTGAAAAGTGACCGGGAGTAATAATGTTTTACATATTTATCTTCCTATTTACGAAGAGATAAATATATTTCAAAAAAGGAGTTAATGTTGTTTTCGAATTATTCAAACAAACCTGTAAAGAACAGCTTTCAGCTAACTGTATGTACTGTTCATTTGGCCTTTAATCTTTTTGTTAATGAACATTGATTTAGGTCTTTGTTTTAACATTGCTAATTTATTTAGATCTTGAATATTTCAAAGCAGAGTAATCGTTAAGTTCTTAACTATTTAAAAAGAATAATTAAGTTAGGACTGGCCTTTTTGAACCATAACAAATGATCAAAGTATTTACAATTTGAAACATAATTGATTTAGGTTTGGGGTTTTTGTACAATAACAATTGAATAAGGTTTGAACTATTTTAAACAGAGAACACATAAGGTCTTGAATTTTGAAAAATAACGATTTATTTAGGTCTGGACTTCGTTAACCATTACACTTGTTTTAGATCGAGAATGTTAGCAAAATTACACTTAATTTAGGTCTAGATCATTTGACAAATAACGATTTATTTAGGTCTGGACTTTGTTAAAACCAGAACACTTGAGTGGGGACAATGATATTTTTAATAATAAAAATAATAATGATGAAAATAATGATGATAATAATAACTATAATAAGTATCACCACCATCATCCTTATCAATGTTTGTCATATGACGTCATCTTACAAAGTATGTGAGTTATGCCTGGATAAATAGTATGATTACGGGACATTTGCGTGTTGGTCTCTATGTGTTTTTGTTTTCCATTTTCTCATTGAATATCTGCTACAATGTTCTCGTATTTTCAATTTCAATTTGTCTTGTTTGATGATATGATATTGCTCACTAACATTGGTTGGAAATATAACGAATTTATCAATCAAATCAGTCAGACAGCAAAACCGAAATTCAATGAGACCGTCACACAGAGACAGTCAAATAGACAAACAGATCTATAAGAAATTTATATGCCTGTCCGGGACGTGATCATGCACAGTTTAATATATCACTCCCATCCCTTTTTATATAAAATTAACCTACCAAACAATTCATGAAATAACCACGATACAAACCGCCAGATATCTTTAAATCATTGTTTCGCTACAAATGCTGGTCTGATTTGTTCTTATATGTAAACAGAATTGACAGTTTGTTGAACCGATTGTCTGATTGTTAAGGGTTTGTCAAACTCATAATTACCTTGTCCTGGCTTTAAGAAATGGAGTGGCCAATAACGACTACCCCTGTTGTATAGTAGAAACAATGAGCATGTATAAATTGACTAGAGTAAAAGGAATTACAATGCAAGATATTTTGGATCTAACTAAGTCTAATTAATACAGTACGAGTCCAAACAATGGATTTCCGCATTCGTATCGAAACTCAGAAACGAAAGCAGTGTCAATAATAAACTTTACGGATAATTTGAAACAAAAATATAATCTAGAATGTACGAGATCTAAATGTTGTAAAAGAAATTGCAATAACCTAAAATCGCCCGAAACAACTCATGGAATGTTTGACCTTGACAAAAAATGTTTGTTTACATAGTTGTCTTAGGCGATTCTAAGTTATAGCAGTTTGTTTTACAAAATCTAACTCTCGTACATTCTAGATTATGTTTTAGTTCCTAATTATCCATAAAGTTTATTACTGACACTGCTTTTGTTTCTGAGTTTCGATGCGAATGCAAACTACTCGCGAAAACCTTTTGTTTTGACTCGACATGTACTAATGAGACATGATTAGAACTAAAACGTCGTGTTTTGTTCTTTGATTAAGCCTAGTCAATTTATATATATTCAATATTTCTAATATACAACAGGGATAGAAGGAGTTTGACAAACCCTTAAACAGACTTGATCCCGAACAGGCGACCAGTAACACGCAATCTGAGTAGGACCCAAGTTAAATAAGAGGATCAAGATTAACATTAAGCAAGCTCAGTTTGTTATCCGAAATGATTTCGAAGAAGAATATTAATCGTTTTTAACGAGAATTTTAGTGGGGGACACTATATGTGTACACGTAACATGATCGGTTTTATGTCAGTTCTATGGGTCAAATTTTAGAACATATATATAGCAGCCAAAATTAAACGCACAGTGTTTAGACGTTTTACCCTAAGGCTTGGTCTACTGCCCAAATTGTCGTCTGTTAAAATTGCGAAACTGACAAACCTTTCGCTTGCTAGCCTTTTTTTAGATAATTATTAGGAGCAAATAAGCAAATATACATATCTATAATCCATGCTAATAACTAAATGCAAACTAAACCATCTCATAAGCATGGTACTCAAATGTCCTAATTTGCCCTGTTTTCATTTTAAACATGTTAATAATAACACGATGTTCAACATCTATGTCAAGATAAGTAATAATAAATTAGATCTATGTTGTGTATTCCGATTGATACGAACAAAAAGGAAGTCAAAACTTTTTTCAACATTCGCATTTAACATTTAATTCGTCTATTGGAGAGCGTTTTGATAACATGTACCCCTATGAATTCAATGTGATAAATCTTGTTTGTTTCATCTTACAATCAAGTTCAAGAAGTCGTCCAAGCTATTTCCGAGTGCATTTTTTAACTTTTTCTACAATGTTTTATTTCGAAGATCTATGAGAATGAGCATTTACTCGAGGAAAATGAAGGCTATGCACATACGGGTTATATCCTGCAGTTTAAAGCAAATACGATTACGTGTTTAAGGGCGTGTCGGTATGACATGCCCATGCAACATGATTTATATTTGCACATACAGTGACATCATCGCTATCATTTCCAAAAAGAAGCTTTTGTTACCGGAAACTTACAACATGTTCAATAGTTTGGAGCTAGATCACCCACCGTTTAATGAGGCATGCATTACGTGGCCAAACTGTTTGACACTCAGAATCAATGTGTTATTTGAATTTCGTTTGTGTTACATAACCTTTGAAAGACCGACAATTGTCTTTTGCACTAGTTTCGTCTGCATCTTTTGTCGTCTGCTCATATTTAAATATATCTATTGAGCTTTCTTTGGTAGAATAAGTACAATCTGGGTGTCAAACAGCTTTGAGCTTGATCAGACGCCGAGTTCCTCGGCGTCTGATCAAGCTCCAAGCTGTTTGCAAAGGTTACTACAATTACGGATTTTACGTTACAGTCTTCCAAAGGATATTTACATCATCATGTAAAGTTATCATTGCCACCGTGAATCGACTAAACCATAAACACTATATGTAGGTCTAATATCGTTTCCTCGAATCCTATAATTAGATGATATTTCTTGGAAAATAAAAAAAAGAACATTATCGATAGAAACATTGATTTTCCCTGGCATATGCACCAGTGACATCATGACACAGATACTTCGGACTGGTATTAAGCACGGCTTGGGATAAAACCACACATCCTTTCAAATTCAGTAGCCCTGGTTTCCATTGATCTTGGTCTTCATTGTACGTAGTAGCCCTTTGACGACCTGTACGTAAACTACGTACAATGAAGGATCTAGGATCCAAACAGGTTGATACATTTTTTTCTCATTTTTTGTTCCATGTAAAATGATATTTTACATACACAAACATCCTCTATTATATTTCAATAGTTATAAAATGATGAAAAATTGTTTCATTGTGCATTATGGATGTTAAGCTTACCTTTCCTCTGAGCTACACATTTGTACTTCTTCACTGCCGGAAGCAATTCTGCGCATGCGCAATATTTCATCTGCCTTATTTTCAAACTTCACAGATTAACTTGACTTTTGTCAAAAAACGTGGCGGAGTATCAAACAGCTTAGATAGATCCGGATGAGACGCAAAGTTACTCGGCGTCTCATCCGGATCTATGCTGTTTGTATATGGCACTATGGTTCGGGGTAAGCAGTGAAGCGGTTAACATATATCTAAAATAGTTGTTGAAATGTCTGAAAAATTGGGATTTCATTTTTACATATTCACTTGTAAGTAAGGTATTTAGCTGTCATAAGGATATACTCTATTGGCGTTTTGGTTTGCTTAAGATTTAGTTCGCCTAGTTTGTATATTGGTTGAATTTCAAGCATTTGATAACCATACCCATGAGTCTTGTGTATACTTCACATTCCAAGAAAACATGTTTACCATTTTCTGCAATACGCCCACAAAATCTTATTAAAGTAATGCCTACACAATCACATAGAGTAGAATAAACACTATCAAGTCTGAAAAGTTATTTTTTGTTCTTACTATAACAAATGCATATTTGTGACTGAAATGTCTTTTTATTATCTACCATAGATTCAAAATATAATCTAAATATTGACTTTATTTTGATGTCGTGATTTTCAAAAAATATTCTCCCATTTCTCTGTTTGCTTTATTTCAACATTAGTATGGTTTATTATAATATCAAACAACATTTAATTATTCTTATTGTAGCTAACATATTCTCCATCACATGCACGTTAAGAGAGTTTTCCATGTAGTCAAGGGTAATTATTCTATATAAATATATAATTATGGACAATGTTTACTGATAGTTTAAGTATTTAAGTAGTTCTTTCTCTGTATAGATATACTAATTCAATTCAAATGTAATATAATTAATTCAAATGACAACTAGTGTTCCGCGCAAGTATCAAAATGTCTATATTTATCCCATTATAGATGCAATTTTTTTATTGCCTGAACGAATATCTGAATTATTCCATATTAATGTTTTTAGTGTTGTTATTTTAGAGTTATCGCATTCTCAAGGCAATACGAATATATTTCAAGAATGTTGATTCTTGAACAAAATGTTTAGGTTATTCTCATTTAGGCTACATTCAAATATAAAATTTCCTTAAAGGCGTTTGCGGCAGTTACAAATCTCGGGTCTCGCGAGAGTTACGTAACACCGGTTAACGAGCGGTTCATACATGTTTAGATTGTTTGAATTATTTTTTTATACA
>JAULCE010026341.1:0-13879 GCA_032359355.1 Macoma nasuta | reverse complement strand
CATCAACACCCCATTAGACGTACAGTGTAAATAAAACGGTATCCCCGTCCGACTGCTCCACAACATCAGTGATCAAGCAAATCCAGTTGTAAATTACAAGTAAAACATAGTCATAGTAAAAACATGCTGTTTCTGTGAAAGATGAATAAAATAAATGGCCACTCTTGTGTCCTGTGATATGTTTTTCTGGAGTACACGTACTTGTTTTTCTGACAAGTATAGAAACTACTAACATATATGATGTGTTATCAAAAGAGGTGTTCCATTGTTTCTCATCCAAACAGCTTGTATGCAGATCAGGCATCAAGTAGTGTGATGTCAAGCAAGTTATTTTTTATCAATTTATCTATCAAAATATTATAATACACATGTTGATCAGACAATAATATATAGCTATAGTAAGTATATTAACCCAAAGTTGCGGGTAAGTACAAGCTCTTCTAGCACTCGCCGACAAGGATAGCCTATTTGAAGTTTATCACTACCCTTTGGCTCAAATAATTGAGCCATTAATTCATTGGTAAATAGGGAAGATGAATAAGCAAAAATTTGGTGAAGGACGGTTAAGAAATGAAGACTATTGTGTGCACAAGCTGTAATATAGCAATTTTGACAATTTCAAGGGCCATAACCCAATCATGCGTGAACAGATTTGGCGTATTTTCCATAGGAATCGTGCTCATATGTATATTTAATCACTGTGTACGTTTTGTATATATTCATTAAGAAATGGAGACGTCCATCGCGATCATGAATTTCAACACATTTAGTTTTGAAAATTGAATACTGCTTAAGCCGGTCCTAGGGGGCGTGAGTAGTGTCGCATTATAAATTACTACTCATGTACAGACTCAATGAAAAATTATCTGCAACTTTTTCTATTTGATATGGCTTTCTTGCTTTTGAAGGATATATACTTGTTCAGAAGAGCTGGTGCTTCAATGGAGATGTCATTCCTGAATTGTTAAAGGAGAGGCAGAGCATTTCCTGACTGAAATACTACTAATGAATGTACTTTGAGTCCAAGATAGATGAGGATCTTTGCATGCATAGCTATGATATATTTTTAATACTAGATATAGTACTTCTTTGCAGTACAATTTAGTATGGGGTTCAGAATGCTTGAATATAATCTAATCAAGTAAGGGTTTTCATAATTCTACCCGGTAATAATCAATAAACTGTAACACTCATCCCTACATGTGTGTCAAGACCAGCAAAGGTGTTGTCTTAGCACAAACAGATGTCTCGTGATCTCACTAGATGTCTAATGGTACCACACAAATAAAAAAAAGGAATGACAAAATTCACCCTCTAATTTGTAATCAAAAATATTAACACCGTAGACAAGGTAGGCAATACTTTTTGCACAGCACTAGCAACACGTGTAGAAAATGCCAAATCTTGAAATATAGCATCTTACTCTTGATTGCTCTGAGATTGGCAAACATGGCCAAGCAATTGAAGCTCTGAAAGTCACACATGTCTCAATATGAATGAATAAGCAAACACAAGAATGCTGCTTTATGTAATACACAGTTGCACATGTCTTGTTGAATATAGAATATTCTAATTTCATCTTGTTCAGAGATTTGGTGTTATCAAATGGTACAAGAAATAGGCAAAATACAGTTCAATAGTGATCAAACACAGTATTTTCTAGTTTATGACATTGTGAAAGCATTTTCCAGTTAGTAAAGAATCAAAATGTTTTGCCAATTGTTTGACATTAAAGTTCCATATACTTTCATCCTGACCTTTAACACGTGTAAAACGCCATACGTTTAATACTGTAGGAAATACCAAGTTTGTTTTGCAACAAACAGGTGAGTAAACATTTACAGCAGTTAAAGTAATTTGACTTCTCTGTCTATGTATGTTGGGTTCACCTCAGTCACCCTCTTGGCATTTGAAATTCGCGTTTTTGAAAGTCATCAAATATAACAGCCGTCCGATGCCCTTACATATATCAGAATGAATTTCTTGTTACAAATTTTCATCATTTAAAAGTATGATAAATTCAAATGACTTAAAATAAGGAAAAAAACACATATATGTGGGGAAACATTCATCTGATCTTCAATTGAACTTGACCTTAGCTGTGCCCATATTTTATCTTAATGTGATGCTTTATTCGACTAAAATATGTTCAGTTTAAAAATGTTGCAATATGCATCAAAACTTATATAGTGTAGCAATATTACATTTTTCAAGAGAAAAGTAAACAACTGACGTCTATCTTTGAGGCCATATGTGGTTCTGAAATCTGGGTCTGTGAAGGTGACTAACTGTTCAATTTCTATACAAATATCCCAATGAACATTTAAGTCACCAAGTTTCTCAATTAAAACTGCACGATAATCCCACAACGACTTTATATAGGAAATAATTTGCACTAATCATGTTCATCTGACCTCTAAATGACCTAGACATTGACCTAATTTGCGACTAATTTGGCAACCATCTTGGAAGCCATCTTGGATTCTGAAATCCATGTATGTGGAAGTCACTTAAGATTATCTTGCCTTCCATAATACCTTATTAATTATCTGTGACTATTTGTTTCCATAATAATCGCAGGAGAACCCCAAACTGACATTGAGTAGGAAAACAATCAAACACTTTGCAGAAAGTTTCCATATAAACTAGAAATGACATTGACCTTAACTGTGTCCTTATTTGATGTTAATTTGATGGTGCATGCAATAACAACTATTTCAATGAGCATTTTGTTACAATATGCATGAAAACTTGCATACTGTAGCAATATTTCATAGTTCATGTAGAACACTGAAATTGGGAGCAATCTTGGACGCCATCTTGGATTCTGAAGTCCGCACCAACAGATACTCAATAAGCCCGGTATATTCATAAACTAGAAACTCTGGCGAACATTTTGGTATATTAAACTGTTTGTTCTACTTTTATGGCGACCCTAAAACCCGAAATCCTCGTATTGTCACTCCACTTTATGCGTTAAGTATGATGATACGACGTCATAGACGCCATGCTTAATTTATCAATAACATGAAACGACATAGTGATTTCAAAGGCAGCGATGCTAGGAGTAATCCTTTTAATTGCTTTCGAGGTATAAGCAGTTATTCAGCAATGAATATTTTTCTAAGATATAATTGAAGTGGTCAAGTGTGGTATGTGTTACCAAATATGGCTCATGACCTTTATTTTGACCTTGACCTATTTTGCTTAAAATATGATTTTACATATATATGAAAAGCCAAAGGAATAGTGAATGAAACTTATACTGTTTCCAAGAAGAATATAAAAACACGACATAGATACAACTTAAATTTTATCAAGAGTAATGTCTTTAAAATTTGCAGCCATCTTGGACGCCATATTGAATATCATGCATTCGCAAGAGTTTTTAGATGACCATCATACATTTTCATAACCTTTGAACATTTCGCTACAAAAAATATAAACATTTTAAGGGGTATATTGAGGTGCAACCAAAATTCTATTTTGAAGACTTTTCCCCATTCCATTATTGACTTAGATCTTTCTATAAGCAATGGAATCATCTCCACTAAAATATATGTGACACAAGAGATGACTTTGACTTTAATATAATTATTATCCTCACATTGGTAGGGATGTTTCTCGTGCAACATCTTACGGGTTTTACATTTTACGACTTATCAGATTCGCTACGTAATAATTATAGCACCCACAAAAGGACTTTACCCGCGCGTAACAGGTTATGGGGCGACCACAAGGGTGTGTCATGGATAAAAATCGAAAAGAAGTCGAGATGTTTTCCATAACTACCCGCGTGGTTGCCCCAGAACCTATTACGCGCCGGCAAAGTCCTTTTGTGAGTGCTATAACTGTTTTATCGCATGTATTTTGTGATGTTTTGGTTAAGTCTTGGCATCTAATGCACCCGGCAAAAACAATTCATAACAAGTCAAAGGAATCGGATAAAATTTGAAATTGAAGCAGCCGAAAAGTTTAGCAGACGACCATTTTCGCACACGCCTGTCATACGATTTTGTCAAGCTTTATGGAATGAACACAATAAAGCCAATTTATAGTTTTCAACCAAACAAAATAAAATAGACAAAGGGGGTTTCCTTGAATGTCAAAATAGAATTTCTAATTAAGGGAATACGACAAATGAAAAGTCGACTTGAAAACTGTGCTGATATCGTAACCTACTTCCAGTTATCGCACCCCAACTGTGATTTAACTGAGACCTATTTCCAGTTATTGCACCCCAGAAGCCAAAAGTATTCCGATACCTGGGATATAACGCACACCCGACAACAAAGGATTTTTACGTCGGTCATGCGATAAGGTCCGGAACGGAGCCGCATTATTACTGCCGCATTATTACTGAAAAGCTCCTTAAACAGGGATACAGCTTCAAATTTTTAAAATCGAAATATCTCTCTTATAAACAAATATAAGTGTTATTTAAAGGCGTTTCTGCGACGGGGTATTTCACATCAAAATATTATTATTTACAAACAATGGAAAATCATTGGACATGCCAGTTGTCATACTTTGTCTATTAAACGTATCAAACAATTTATTAACAAGGTCATAGTCTAACAATTTTACAGCGTACTGCCATTTTTGGTGGTACCAACGTTCAAACTTGACTTTAATCGAATAATTTAATACAGTACAGACATTGAGAAAGTTACAATATATAAGAAAAATAGAATATTATGAAACAGAATGGTTTATTTGCTCAACTTCATATATTCGATAAGTTTTACGGGCCATAGAAGATCTAAAAGACGTTTGCTATAGTTTCTCTTCACATATTTCTGCACAAAATTATAAAAATAATTTGTTTACTAAATATTTGCAAGTTTATGTATTTTTTCTAGGCAAACATGTTTTTCACAATATGCATAAATTAAACTTTTTGTATTACCTTTAACATTTTTATTTTAACTTTATGTGACAGGGTCAAACAGGGTTGAAACAATCATTTTTGTTGGTATAATAGTGGTATATAAGATGCTTTTTTATTTTTTTTATTTCTTTATCATATGTTTATACAAATATCTTAGTTCAATTCAAGTAAGCCTATATTTTTATCTAAAATAAAGGTTTAAAATAAGAAATGACAAATTTGACGAGAATTGAAGGCCTGTTATCCATCTCAACGCTTGGGGACAGTGTTTCGTTCTGTAACTTTGTTTTCTTTTATATGAGTTAGATGGCCTTTACATATTAATTTGAAGCTCATTATAAGCTATAATATTAAGAAATAAAAATATCTACCTTGGTTCATTTTTATTTTTTAAGAAATTAAAGGAAAAGTGGGTGGGCTAATTTGACATGGATGTTTTTCTCTAAACGTTAAAGTTAATAAGGTAGCTAAATTGGCTTAAATCACTAACAATTTCTTTCTCACTGGTATAATTTAAATGTTATCAGGTCATAAAAAGTAATTTTTATATATTAGTTCAAAGATTCATTCTATAATTAATACGACATCAGTTACAAAAGCGCAAATAGGCGTTTCCGTTGAAGAAATGGTTAAACTAGACTCAATCCTTTTTTCGTAAATACCCTAAGACCTTTCACTGATGGGATGAAAATAGTCCAGGTTGGGCCATTTTTAACACTTAACCTTCTGGCTTAAGCATCCTAATACACTAACCAGGGTGCGTGAACTGTGCGAGAGAATACAACTTTCTACTGACACCGGTAAAGGAAATTGCTTGAGCATAACGACGTTTAATTGTTTCCACATAGAAAAGCACACCGTTAATGCTGGTTCGGTCAACACATTGGAATAGCGTTAGGTTAAAACAATGCTTTGATATTGACCAGAAGTCTATCATCAGAAACTTATTTGACGGACACAAAGTTAGGCCCGTTTTTGTAATCAAAATTAATTCCACGTTTATTTTTGTGGATGTTATACCAATACTTAAAAAATGATATAAGGGTGTTAATATATTTCATTCCAAGTACGCAAATTAATTCTATGAAGCTTCATAACAATTTTACAAATTTCCTGTCAGTAGTTAGTGAGAAGTACCAGATACACATTTTTGGAATTTAATACAATGATCAATAATACAGATACCATGACTTTTCAATAGCCATCAGACTAAAATGCTAACAAGAAAATTTTGGTAAACATATAATGTTCATCTGCGGAAGAGCCTGATTTTATTCAAAAAAGTGATACTAACAAGTCTTTAAAGATAGGATTTTTATCCAGAACAGAAATTCTTAGTAACGAATTATAGTTTTAAAAGAAACACCGGCACCACAGTTTCTGGCCAATTTTTTTAGATATCAGTTTGTTTTTAATGTTTTTGGTCGAGGATCTCCCAAGTATCATATGTGTGAAACTATTTTCAAAATGAAACCAGCAGTTTTTGAGTCAAAGATTTCCAAACTTTTCTATACAACCATCTAGGAAAATTGCCCCAGTGCAGGCATTTTTTTTTGCATATCAATTTTCATTTAAACAACTAAGGGAGATGGTCGGTAAAGTATCATTTCAGTGAAATTAATTTTGAAAATGAATCAGTAGTTTTAAGTGTTCAAGAAAAAAACAAGACTATTCAGAAGAAAATGAAATTTAACACCTTCAACGCCGTATGCGACTCAAATCGACTTTGCAAGAGGGTGAAGTCCCGGATCAAACGCTGCCTAAGAAGGTGACGTCAGATTAGGAAGTTCACTTTCTTGCAACAAAATATATTCCGAATATTAGGGTTTAGGAAAATTTAACATTTATTCAAATATTTGTGTCATTTATTTCGTTGAAATATTGGTTCCAAAACCAGTTAAAACGACACTTTTGAATGTGGCCACGAAGGCATTAGAAGTAAAGTTTAAATTGATTTTCAAATGTCCAAGTCCAAACAACGACCAAACTTCATAGGAAATGCAAAATTTGAAATGCTACTTGCAGTATACAGTACCAGAGTAATGTGTAACAAATATTCATCATATTACATCTCAATATTTTAGAGTAACCTTAAACAATAAAAGTGAATGTCATAACAACATCTATGTTAAAGTTATCCTGTAGTGTACTGATCAGAGTAGGGTATGCTGTGTATTTCATTATAATTATATAGTATCATCATATGTATGTTAACTGACCTTAAAGATCGCGTTTAATTGAGTAGTACTGTAAAAGAAAACAGAAATTTTAATAGAAAAAACAGATGTTTTGTTTATGATGTAGCATCTGATCAATATCAGAACCGTTTGCAGTGGTAGCTAGATAGAAAACCTTATGCAGACCTTAATAGCCCTTAATCATTCATTGTACTGCAGTGGTGACCGATATGGGTCTTACTTGAAGCAAATTCAAGAATCTGTTAAAATATATCAATTAATAAATGAACTCCTGAACACTACAAAAGAAACAAATGATGATGAATAAATATATAAGCATATTCACTATTTACATAATGGAATTTCTATAAACCATTCTATACTAATCTTTCAAACAGCGTTATCCATTTTTAAGTATGTCTAATGAACTCTGAGTTTTGACATTTTCAAAAATAAATAGATTTATAACAAAAACTGCAGACTCTGCGATTTTATATGCAGCTGTCAGGGGCCTATTAAACGTGATTATCATAAACAAAATAAAGTCACGACAATTGAGAATTGGGGACTATAAAATACTGAATTTTTGTTCACTCCACCAATATATCTCTAAATTTATATCACTTCTGCCACATAGTTTAAATAATGCTATCGATAAAAAACCGATAAACTTATAAAACACGAACACCAAATGCACAATATCATAGCAGCAAACAATAAAAATTAAATATCACGTTATATTCAGAGGACCCCATGTAATTTATTGACATTGTAGTAAATTACACACTTCAGCAGTTACAAAAAATATTGTTTTGTTTGATTTGATTTGATTGTTCAGAAGAACATAACCTTAACACTGAAAACAGGGGTAGAATCCATCTGACCTTTTTCTCTCTGAAAAGTGGATATTTGCACTAATTGTTCTATAAATAGTCACCTTCTAAGAAAAAGGACACTAATTCATGCAGCATGCAAACCAGAGACATGTCCCTTGCACTACAATTTTAATTAGCCACTGATGGTCTATCTTGTTGAGAAAAATATACCTGGTTTATTTCAACTGATGTATTTAGAGATGTCTCTAATGTACGAAAAATAAGAAGGATTTTGTCTAGTTAAGGTGCCTTCCGAGGAATCCATGTTAGCTACTTAGATAGCTATCAAGATGGCCGCTAGGATGACCACCCGGTAGCCGCTAAGATAGCCATAAATAAAACCGCCACATTTTGAGACTGCATTGTTAGGTTCGTGTTTCTATTATTTTAAGTTATATAGTTGTTTTATAAAATTAGGTATAAGCAATCATCTAAAGCGTATCAGCAACAAGTCGGGCCTTATTTTAATTTTCATGACGATTCTATAATAAAAAAATCCTAAAAATTAATATATGGCACCAAACCTTTCTTGTGTTAACTTAAAATATGCCAAAACTTGAAAACTTCTAGCTTTCAAACACCAAGTCAAAATAACGCCGTAAATACTTTTTCTCCAATTGATCAACAGACATTCATCCAAATGGCCGCCATAAGATATGGTGTTGGAAAGTGCAATTATTTGGGCGAGGATGTAAAGATCCCAATGACTCACACGTCTCATTCTTTTCACCATTAATTAAGCAAATCGAATGGTTTGAATACAGTTGATGAAAAACTAAACGAAATATCTTATAAAAAATACTGTTCTTGGTATGAGTATAATGGTTTCCACTTACTGAATTTATGACGTCAACGGGAAACAAGAGCATCTATTTTTTTCAGTAAATCAGTAACAATTGAGACGTCGTCAATGAGGTGAATGAAGGTACAGCCTATTTTTAGATAAGGTCGCTACCAACTAGAGTGGTATGATACTTCTCATACATTTATACATAATTTTACATAGTTACATCAAAAATATGTGATAGGACCAAAATGTATGAGTATAGTTTTATTAATAGAAATATTGTTTTTAACACGTCACACTATTTCACTCCTTATCCACGTTCGGCTTTATTTTAGGCGATTTATCATATCAGCTTGAAAGTGATTTTTAAATGCAACTGTGGTGAAATATGTTGAGCTCTGCAATGCCGTGTCATAATTTACTTATTACTCGTACATGCTTTATCGATCAATCACCTTATATTTTCGGCATCCTTTCAACGATCGCCGTTTACGCCAAGCTTCACGTGTATACGTTCGTCTAACGTTCATTCTATCCCGTCATTTTAATATTTCACTTCCGCTTTAGTAATTCGTCCATTTCTTCATAGTATCGATAAAGAACGTTACATTTGTGTTAGATCTAGTTTAGTTATTTATTTCTTTATTGTGGACTATCGGCAAAATACCTTGTTAGCCTGTATTTAATTAAGAGAGATGTTTCAGAGCTTCGCCAAACCGCAGCAGTATTTATTTTTCATGACGTCACTCTTACCGGAAGTTGTAAACAAGCCGGGTTAGTATAAACACCGGGCAGCGTTCTATAGAACGCCAGACTAGATACAGACTTTATAAGAGAATGATAACGGACCGTTGGTACTAAACCGAAATTAACAGAAATTTTGAGGTATAGTACCGACTCTGGTTAAATGAATGTGTTGTTACAATTGATGTTTATATTTTAATAACACAGAATCACAGAATAGGCATTATTTGATATTTTAATCTAGATCTTGTTCTCAAATTTGGGTTAAGCCTTTACCTGATCTGGTCTTTAACCAGATCAGGCGTTTTAGAAGTACGATATTTATACTAAACTATCGTAATAATTAATGTTATGAACCTGTATTGAGAACTTCTGCTTCTCCGTACATGTATTGAAATATTTAATTAGTTTTCGGGAAGTGACCCAATCCGAGATTTAATGAATGACGCTCGTACAGTTCAGATCTATCCTACGAAAAATCCAGGCTTACAAATCCAGCCGTAAAAAAACCCAACTCTCATTCTATTAACAATTTGTAATGGAACTAGAAGTTTGAAAAACTGTTTGTGCATTCGTTCAATGCATACCATTGAAGACCGTGATCAGACGATATGTCGTCAGTGTGGCGGCTTGTTGTTTTGATAAACACTCTGTTTAACGTGATTTAATACGTTTTGTCATGGTAATGTATATTTATTCTCACTGTTTGCATGGTTCAATTGATTACACGTATAGTATATTCAATGTAATGCAATGTACTTTTTCAGCCTATTAAGCTCATTACACAAAGTGCACTGGCATTTGACTTCACTGAGACTAAACTGGCAGTTAACCGAGAGAAAATTGACAGTTCACTGGCAGTTAACTGAGAGCAAACTGATAGTGTACTGACAACGAACTATTTTTGCACTATGTTTGGTTATCAGACCAGTCAGCGCAATATGCACTCAGTTAAACATATATATTCACTGTTTTATAATATGGTTACCTCAAAGCAAACCATCTAAAGTCTGAGGATCCAGCCATATCATGATTTGTCTAAACAGCAACAAAATGTCGTATTTTACTTATATCGTTTTGATTAAAAGCACCCTTTGAAAGTTACCCACACATTATATACATGGCTAGTTTGCCTTAAGAATTTGGATTCGACTCAAGATTAGTAACATTCATTTAATGACTCAGTCAAAGACTTAAACAACATGTTTTTGTTGAACTCAGATGTTTTTGCAGTCGCATGTAAGGAAGGATTTGATCCTGGTTTATGTTATGGAATAATCAAGCCATCGTTTTAGAAAATATTCCCCTGCTGCCAGTCTAACAATAATAAACAGAGGAGTTTAGATATAACACAAGGAATTAGGTTCAACTACGTTTTTGGCTTGATTGTTGACCACATAGTCATAAAGCAATTAAGCTATACATTTTAAACTATTTGACTTAACCGGGGTAACCGCTTATCACTCAACAGTTTATAACAGCATAACGTTAATGTAATGTTTACCATATTGAATTTTGATTTATAGACTTCACACTTTGAAGCATGCAATTCGTATTTTATAATCAGTTAGGGATATGTCACATCTTAAAGGGTGCTTTGATTAAATGTGAAGAGAATTAAGCCCACATTACTTGATTTTACTAGCAGAATAATATATATGAAATAACTTTTATAGCCTGCCCAGGACATGCCTTAGCTTGTACATATAGTGCATTACATTGAAAATGTGACTGATCTCAGGTAAAAAAAATTTTTTTATATATCAAACATTTTAACAAAATTAATCCATATGCTATCATTCACAGTTAAACAACACAGTGTATAGGTAGATCATTTATGGTAAACAAAAGCAGAAACTTAGCATTGGAATTGGAATAGGAACTATTGTGGGAAAAGGCACATTTGCTCATTATAAGCAAATACTCCATTTCCAACAATGTTTTCAAAAGTCTATGGAGTAAAGGCTTAGTTTACATGTTTCAGAATTGTGAACACCTGAAACATGAATCAGACGATTACTTCTAATACTACTTCTAGTACTATTGTTGCTGCTGTTATTACTGCTTCTTCTCAATAAATATAATTAACATGATAATGAATTGAAAACGATTGTTATCATAATGATTATGAGAACAAATATTATATAAGTCATTACATGGACATTCCATATTACATTATAACATGTCATTCCTTTTTCTATTATTATTTGATCAGTGTTATTATCATAAGCATCATCACTATAAGTGCAATCAGAACTGTCACGCTATCAAATGTTCAAAAATACAGTCACCCGTAAACAAATTATTAGTTTCAGTTTCTTCACAGTTTACTGCGAGTGAACTGCCTGTGTTATCGCAGTTGACTGCCAGTATAGACTCATTCAACTGTCAGTGCACAAGGTTGCAATCTTAAGCTTAAATCGCACTGTTCGTATTTTTTTTATATTCGTAAGGTTTACCTATCCTTACATGATATTAAATAAGTGTGTGTTTAGAGTTGCATTTATTAAACGAGTAGGATACAATTATTTATTTTTGAGACTTGGCGAGCAAAATAATGGTTTTATTCAACGAGTTCAATAAAATCAAAACTAATCACACACACATTTTATGTCCTCTTTACCACATAAACGTCCTTCGGGCATTTTTATGGAATACTTTTGTTTGTTCTGCATATATGCATGTTCGTGTCAAAATGTTTCATAAAAAAATTGTTATCCTTTGCTTTATGAGCCGTTTTTTTTATCTTGTTTAATTACAATGTCTATATAAAACAATGTTATATGCAGCTGTTATATTTGACAACTACCTAAGATCTTCACAACCAACATTCACGACTGTATGCAGATTTATCAGGATATTAAAAGGCAAATATACGCCAACATTGCTGTTGTCGAAGTCAAGCTTTACGTCTCATTAGTACATTGTAATTCAACTTGCCGGAAATGGAAAGAGTATGTCGGATATTTGATTTATGCCCGTTTTGTCGTGCTCTTGATGGCTGCTCTACAGTTACTCTGACTTCTGACAAGTCGTTAAGTGCATTAATGATTGGAGAAAACAGTCAATGGTTTTTAAAAGTTATATGTTTTACATATAGTTTACAACTGGATTTGCCATCACTGATGTTGTGGAGCAGTTGGACGGAATAACGTTTATTTACACTGTACGTCTGATGGGGGATGATGGGATAATAATATGGTTGGGGCCCCTAAACCGGTTTAAAACCCAGTGGCGTGTTTGCCACTGACCGTTCGAAGCGGAACTACTGTCTTCACCCTAGATTTATGTCTGTGTTTTGTCATTGTGTGTCTTCCATTTGTTACGTATAATTGGGCTCACGTGTGTGTGTAGATGTTCTATTAGTTCGAGTCTTCTTAACACGAGCGGGTTTCTTCGATTTTTCAAATATAACATATTCATATATCATTTCATTTAGACTACAGACATACATCGGCTGTAAATGAGCGATGGCGTAGAAACGGATGGTATTGGAATTTTTGTTTCCTTTTTAATTGACCAGTTCTAAAATAGCCATTACTTTTTTATCACTAATTTGTTTTCTGCTATGAGAAAATTACCGCTGGCCAAATGTTATTTTTGCGTGTGATATAAGTGGAACTATGGTCATTTATCCCCCGTAAGCATTGCAATTCATAAGCTTCCAGTGTTAATATAAACAGTTAACACTGGTGGTAAACATTTCCCCCACACGGTCATTATCTTTAATACAGCGTTCGCTTCACAAGTACTTCAGATGTATTCAAAATTACATACCACACGTCCCATCTTTGTGCTGAATTTATAATGCTAAATATTCGTTTCAGTAGTAAACTGATTATAAAATACGGCATACAAATGAAAACGGAGAAATGTTCACTTACCTGGTTTTGCTTTTAATCGATCTAATTCCAAAGAGAGATTGTGGTTCTGTGATTTTAAGACATCTACCGTTTGAGTCAATGCATCAAGCCTACTAACAAGTGTATAGTAGTTGTCCTGAATTAAAATTCGCTTTTGCTCATGTCCGTTTCCATCAACCTCGTTATGAAATGTTGCTTGACAATGTACGATGACGATCCATTTCACAATTATTAAGTTCACAAATATGCCCATGTCTGCTAGCTAATGTCGGTTCAGTCTGATTTGTCAGTGCGATTTAACTTGTTTTAAAGGTGCAATCATGATATATAGCAATGTGTCGCTTATCTTTTCATCTAATGGGGCAATAAAATGGAACGCCAACTGTTTTTTCATGTTGATATCAATCTTTCTTTCGTTACTTAACCCTTAGCCTGCTGTTCGCGACTCCTATGATAATTCAAACAGCTCGGAGACAGATCAGAAGCCGAGTTACTCGGCGTCTGATCTTGATTCAAGTTGTTTGACACTTAGACAATAAGTT
>JAULCE010026230.1:0-13881 GCA_032359355.1 Macoma nasuta | reverse complement strand
CCCCCCCCCCCCCCCCCCCCCCCCCCCCCCCCCCCCCCCCCCCCCCCCCCCCCCCCCCCCCCCCCCCCCCCCCACGCATGGTGTTGACCCCGAAAACGCCCTCGCATTAGACACACATCTTCTGATCAAAAACTACAATGCTGAAGTTAATATAATGTTGATTATAATGTGAATCTAAATAGTCTCGAACCTGGCCTGACGAATTAAAAGGTGATTATAGGTCCAAGTCCATACTTGTTAACCTCTTAACAGCCTTCTCCGAACCACAGTTTCACATGCAAACAGCTTAGATCCGGATGAAACGCCGAGTGACTCGGCGTCTCATTCGGGTCCAAGCTGTTTGCACTCAGCCAATGATTTTTATTACCAAAAGTCGGAGTGTGTTCAGTCTTAAGCGGAAGTATACAATATATTTCGCATGTGCAAATCCTTCATGGCAGTGAAGGGGTTAATGCCACTTGATGCTCATGTGACTCGATTATTAGAACTGATATGTTCAGTAAATCTGTCTGCAGTTTTCCTGGAATATTTGATAACCATGTGTTGTAAGACGACCTAATGCTGTACATGTATTACACATTGCAGTGTCAGGAAGCTAATTAAGACACAAAATTCAGGTGCGTCATACTTGTTTTGTAAATAGTCATCTGTGTTACGAACCCATACTATAGAACCTACAAACAGTTCCAGCCAATCTGTTTCTTTCATGAATATTTGAAAGTAATACAAATATGTACTGCTTGAAAATAAGGTAAAATATGTATACTCAGAAAATAACTTAATTCTTAATAAGGTATACACTCTATTCAGATGTAAACGTTGATTGATTTGCTGATTATCACATTGATTTATCAAAGAGTCAAATAATGAAATAAGTACCACAGTCTCAACCCATTTATAATATATATACCAAAAAACCCCGATATTGTTTTGTTTTTTTGCAATGCAAAAAATGTGCTGATTCGTTAATATAGAACCTTAAAGAATGTCTCGTGAAATAAAAATTGCAAGAATGCTAAATTTATCAGCGATTAGATGGATTAAAGTCAACAATGTTTAGTTTATTATCTGCAGCAAAGTGCCCCAACATTTTTCTGTCGCTCTCGGAAGCCGTTCGGATCGTCGCTTGCACATACAGGTAAACAGGCATTTCGGTACACATATAGGTGCAACCAAATTTGTAGCCCTTTCAATTCATATAATACATTTGAATGATATTAAAGATAGGAGAAGTAAGCCTACTGGTAGTCGAGGGGTTGTACATTTTCAGAACCTTTTGGAGGAGTGGAGGCTCCCGCTCAAGGCTAAAGTTTATTTTAAATATCTTATTCATATGTACTTTTGCATATATAAAATGCACGAAATCGTCGTGTGTTTTGTATGTATATATTGATAGATGAATTTGATTAATTGAACATAAAATAATCTATTCGCATTGAACACTCGTTGGACAGGTGGACAATGTATTACTAGGTATTTGCGTTCAATGTAGCTTCATTCTACATGCGTAAAAAGCAGCTGGACTGCATATTTCGAGGAACATTTGACGTTGGATTCTGAGCCAAACAACGATTCCTAAAGTTACACTTTCAGGAAGGGAATTGACATGTTGTACTTTTGAATCAAGTGTTACCGAACACAATAGCATAATTTCAATTATGAAAACGATTGTTTTTAGAAAAATGAACAAACATGAAGAGAAACATTTGCATTTAACACTGCTCTTTTTTTATCGCAGGTAAAATAATTTTATCTGCTCCCAATGAGAGTCGAACCAACGCGGGGGAATATGAACACTAACCACTACATCATCACACATTAATGATATTTCTTTATTCATGTAGTAACATAGGTACATGGATACATAGGCACATTAATATCTATATCACGTGACCTTCCGATGCATAGCCGAGGGCTTCCGAGCTTGAACCCGTAACTTGTTCTGTAAACAAACCTTGCTCAAAGAGTCTCCAGTCTTTTAAATAAATCCATAGTTTATACTATCGACACTGAACATTGAAGCATGTTTATTTGGAAAATGTCACGGATTCGAAAAATATTGATGATAGTGCACGCGTAAAACTGAATCACACATTTTTTACGAATTTGAAGGAAGATATGGTTTTAGATAAGTTGTTTTTGTATCATGCAGAAACCTTTCGAATAAAACAACATGTAAAAGTAGATAAGAAGGTCTTGCAGGACACACCACATACAAAAAAACAGCCACACGAACAGCACAGAAACAAGCGCATTCACACACGCGCGCACACACACACATACACGCGAGACAAAACATACGCTACATATAGAAGACACACATGGACAAAAACAGACATAAATCTTTTGAATAAAGTTTGGTACAGTTGCACTCATATTTTGAATATCAAATTTACTTCACAATAACAAAATCATGCACACAACATTTAATTTCACAATACAAAAACAGTGCGATGCATATAGTACATGCAGGAAATGTAAATATCCTATCTAAACCACATTAAATATCAATCTAAAAAGTATGAAACCGTGAGCAAAAACCATGGGGCTGAAGCGAACACGCACATTTCAATATTCTTTAACACATAAATTGGCTCCTATGACTGACATAAATCAGATACATAAATATAACTAGTTGCATAGCTCTAACTTGAAACCTGTCGATAATCATGTCCAAAAGCTAAATGACGGACCATCTGCTGACGTTACGTTTGACGCCAGTGTTGTCATGGCGTTGTTATGGCGTCGCGTTCTAATTTCTTTTAACGGCAAAAACATATACGGAGGACTATGTGTGCAATTTCTTGAAATTCCTCTTTATGTAATAAATATAATTTTACTTTCGTGTTGAATCATTGCCGTTCTTATGAGACTCGTTTGACTGTTGAATAAACACTGATGTAAGATCCTTTATGTAGGTGCTTGCATTTGTAGTTTTCGAAATTAATGTCACAATTATATATCAAGTTAACATTGGTAGTTGAAATTGCAACATCAACATAAATTATATGAGTTGAAAGTATTGTCGTATTGAATGTTTATCTGGTAATCCAGTAAATAGTTAAAAGTAAAATGTCTCTTGAAATCCATAATAATCTGAAGGATGAACAATGCAACAGAAGCGGCTCATATTTTCGAATGCTGGTCTAAAAGTATATTGGGTCTCGCGGGTATACCATAAACGTATCACCAGATTGTAATTAGCCATCAGCACCAATCGTAAGTTGTTCGTCGGGTCTTTCCGGCAAGTTCGGAATGTATCCAAGGAGTTTCGATTGAGAACAAATGCATCTGGCATTGATTGTGTACATATTTAAATGAAATGGGCACAATAATAATAAAAAAACATCTGATGTATACTGTTAACATGAAAGAGTTCCAACATGATCTGAACAATTTGATATAATTCATAACAAAATACAAAATAGGATTGATTTGGTGTTTGTCCATTATGTTATATATTAGAGGGTCTGAGGCGCGTAGTGCCGAAGACTCTCCAATATTTTATACAATGGATCATTTTCGGCTTATATCTTACTTTTAAAACATGTTTGTGACGTAATTCCCATTGTTCTCGCCCTCTAATATATCTCCTCTTGGAGCGTTAACAATAAAATCCAATCCAATATCTACACCCTCCAAAATTACTTCGAAGCTCTCTTGATATTTTCGGGTGCGGTGGTTGAGATGTGTGGAAAATAATACATCTTCAACGCTGCACATGCAGCACGAGCTGTTTGTTATAATAATAATAATAATAATAATAATAATAATAATAATAATAACGACTTTATTTAAAGTGGATAACATATTTGGTTTTAAGACCAATCTTCAATATTGTCCACAATAATAGTCGAAAGCTAGCATGTATAGATTCTTCTAACAGTAGCATTCTGAAAACTTGATTATCAATATGTTGATGTTATCATCCCATTAAAATGTTAATGCGAAAAAGAAAAGAAACATACATGTGTGTCTTATGTCTCTGCAATATAACAATTTGCTCCAAACTTTAGTATAGATAGAAAAAGCTAACATAATTTTTAACATTATAAGAATAGCAAACCTGTTTAGAGGGTATACACAGTATAAACAAAATAGTACCAAAGTGTTTACTGCCATGCGCAATATCAGTTATGAAGCAAGGTGTACAGATGTCATCAAGTAACCTATCAATGTCATCATGATGTGCACATAAAGTGACACTGAAATACATTGTCATGTCATAACAGTTCAAAGTGGCATTAACATAGGAACCGAAATGGGAAACAGTACGAACATTCAAAAAGAAAATAATCCGTTCTCTTCAAATGGCTGAATTTTATTTCATTCGCCAAATTGTTGTGTTGCTCAGATCTAGATTATAATCGATATAATATATACTGCTTTCACTGCTAATATTGCCAACGTGAAGCACATTAACCCTGTCATCGACTTAAGTCGACATAACAAAAAATGAGGTCCCAGATCAGACGCCGCCTTAGAAGGTGGCGTCTGATCAGGGATTTCACTTTTTAGCAACAATATTTAGTCCGAATATAAGGATTTCTGAAAAACCAAATTGTATTTGATTATGTCTGATATTGATTACGTAAAGAATATTCGATCTAAAACTTGTCGCAGACGAACGTTTTAAATTTGGCAGCAAAGGGGTTAAAACATTACACACTTTATTACACAATGTACTAAAGTTTACTATTACTATTATCACAGAGTGGCATGTCAACACACCGGTACCTGTTGTGCTATTATACTCAGCTAGAAATATACGTACAAACTTGTATTCATCGGCAACTAAAACAAGACGGTGTTTCCGACCCTTGGTAACTTACTGCTGAACGAAAATTATGCAGAAAAAGTTCACAAAATGTCTCTGCATTACATTCGTTTTGCACTAAACGACCACTGGTCTTAAACCTCTTCATGGGTAACCCCGAACAATAGTGTCATATGCAAACAGCTTAGACCCTAAAACAGACAAAATATAAATATTGCGCATGCTTATAATAGTTTCCGACAGTGAAGGGGTTAGTTGTCACTCTGGTTTCTTCGTTGATGGCCGCTCATTACAAATAACATAAAATATCAATATGAAAGAAAGGCGAGTGGGTAAATGGTCAGCAAACGACAGTACATCCACATGTAAATGTGTGTACTGCGGTGGACACATTACCATCTAGCCGTTTATAACTATCAAATAAACATAATTCGTAAGTCTTTTGTGCCTGTTAACCCTTTTCTCCGCCAGCTATTTTAGACATATCTGAACGAAAACAATCTGATACAAGTGATAAACATCTAGACAAAAGTACATTCCGATTTTTTAATTATATTGAACTCAATGTGGGAAATTGAGCATTTGCTCGTGACGAGCAATTGCCTCATTTCCTTCAGTGTTTTAAATAGCCGTTAGTTACAGAGGACGCTTCTGTTGAGCAAAGGGTTATTTAACATATATATTATCCACAGACATCTGAACTATATAGACTATCTCTATGAACGAATGCACATTTGAAATGAACAATTTTCTTCAAAATAATGAAGTCATATTCAAAGGATTAGCATGATAAGCCACTGTCTGGAGTAAACACTTGATATAACCATTTACTTGATAGAAGTGCATTGTAACAACTTTGTAGGAGACGGCTATTGAATAATGTGGCAAATGGAAGATTTATTTGTAAAACATTCTCCATGTCCTACAACGTTTATAACAATCTTTCAAATAGCATTTGCCATTTGCCTAATTATATCCAGCTTATTTTGTAGCGAAACTCAATACTATCGCTGCATAAAGTGGACCTTAATTAGTCAACAAAAAGAATGTCGATGCCGTCTCCTTAAATATTAATTTCCCTGTATTAGTTCACAAGTTAAGTTTCGAATGTATTAATAGAAAAGATAAAACGCATCTCCATGCTGTGTTTGCAAACTCATCTTAAATATTACCATAGCAAAGGTGAATGTACATCAGATAATGACTACACTAGACTTACTATTATACTATTTATTAATTGTTTCACGTAATCGACTAATGTACCATAGCAGTAAAATTATGCAAATTCAAACCACATATCCCATTCACATTCATACTTTTTATAGAAACATGAATATATTATAAATGAATCGTGTCATAATGACATCGCCAAATAGTGTAGAACGTGACCGTGTCGGTGACACGGCGTCTGAACTAGATCACGATTATAGGTAGCTTTAGAATGTTCAAAAGTTCAACCAAAATCTTGAAGAAACAAATCTTAACTTAATATTTTTTATCTTGAAGTTATATCAAACTAGATGTCTGGGAAAAGACTTCTTGTCATTTTTTATTGACATCTCAGTAGGGGACATTCGCTGTCAATTCTAGTCGCTTCACATATCTATTTTTTTATTTGTGTTATAGTCAGTTATCAAAGTATATAACTAGTATATAACTTTAATTATTATTGAGTTTCGCTCCGTTTCTAGTTCTTGTGCACTTCAACCGGTTTTAAACACTCATAAACCACACGAATGACCTTGTTAACCACATGATATTGTTTTCAAATAGACATCGTGCGGTTTAGTGCCGCAGGGTGAACGCCAAACTATAGATTTGGAACGGCTTCACTAATAAGATTGTATTCTAATCTAATTAAAAAAGGAAAACAATCAATATTTATATTATTATAACATCAATATATACATGTTTGTACAAAGATGGTTCTAGAGAATTCAATGTACATCTGCTTGTTTGATGGTCCCTTTTCGAATATCACACAAGGCACGTTTGTATTTAAATCAATGTTATTGCTAGACATGTATGTCAGGTTTTATTGACACTTAAATTTACCATTTTGTTGATAAAAAGGTTAGTGAACAACCGAGTAATCAATAACTCATTGTAATTTTCAAAAATTACCTGGACGTAAACCACAGAGCAATCACATATTCCAGTGTTTATTGCATTAAATGTTGCTAGCTTTAGCGACATTTGATAATAGTCAATGCAAATGTAAAACGGTGTGAACGTAGTATGTCGTCGGTTTCGTTCCAAAAAGCCGCAAGTGCCCTTTTGGAAAAGGGCACTTATGGCTCTTTGGATCGAAACCGACGATATTGAGTAAAAAAAGAAGTGTTTATGGGATTACATAGACCATTTCTGATATCATTATGGATCACTACCAACATACATGATTTTATGAAGCCTGACTTAATGTCTAATGACTTAACGTTTAATCCAGTTCCATTAATATGCAGGGACGTTCACAAAAAAATAAATGTTATTAAAAGCGTGGATTTCCTTACTGTTTTCAACACAGACGTTACATGCGATCGCTAAGGCCGAATAGGAAATAAATCAGCTTTTAGACTGGTTTGTATTGTTTATATACGTCAAGCATGCCCATATGACTGTTATTGTCTCGTTTGAAGCTTTGACGTAATTGAAGAGCGTAATATAATGGTATTGTACATACGTTGTGACCCCAAGTCTACCTAATATTTACCTTATGATTTGATGTCTCATAAACCGAGCTAGAGATGAGGCTATAATGTAAGCATCAATGTGCTAAATTAAAAGTTCCTAGTGTTGTCATACAAAACTGACACAAAACATGACATTCCTCGCTGACCCAGGTGTGCCGTTCGTTTAACTGATTCTGATTTAATTTGACTAGAGGGGTATACGTACATAAATGTCGTATCTTAAAACTAGTAAACTGTGAATAATGTCGCCAGAGGCGCGACATGTTTGCCAAAATAAGAAGGAAATTGGCAAATGTGCAAACATATATGTATTCGAATACATGGTTTGCACTTTTCCTTATAATAAGAGTGGAACAAAGCAGACACACATTGTAGATGGAAAACAGACTGTTTCTTAATGGTTGTAGCTTCAGTTTGGTCTGCAATGTTTGATTTCACAAGAGTACTTCCAATGCGTAAGTAACGGTTAACCCTTTACTCCACAGAAGCTATCTGTAACAGATTATTGACAATATTGCTGAAAATGAAGCATTTGCTAGTAATATTCAGATGCTTTATTTCCTACAGTAAGTTCAATACTATTTAAAATTGGCACTTTTCTTTTGTCTAGATACTCGTATTTTCCATCAAACTCTTTTATGTGAATAATCCTATAAATAGTATGTATAGAAAAGGGTTACACTAACAAATATGCATTTGAAGACATTTCCTTGTACATACTCCAGTTTGGTAACCCGGGTAATGTTCTAGATCTAAGCTATCATCTTGGTACTCAATATTCAAACAATTATCACATAGATGCACAATGCACTCCCATGCAGATGATGCATTTTGAAAACATAATGGGATATAAACTAATGGCTTATTACTGGTGAAGGACGACACGAGTAGCCTATTCTTTTGGGCACAAGTGGTAACCTGAGAGAACCGATCGTCCGTACGTCAGCTGGAAAACTTCAACACATAAACATCAGAATGCGCACCGAGGCCATATAACCAATGCGACGAAGGGCTAAGAATTGTTGAGATGAAGTTGTTTCCACTCGACCATGGAGACCCTCTTATTATGATTATACCTCCAATTACCAAAATTATTTTAAAACAATTTATCAAAATGAAGAGCGATATATTTGACAAATACTAAGGTCCCTGATCTGATACCGCCTTGAAAAATCGGTGTCTGATTTTTGACTTCACTGTTTGTATGTGTGCGTGATACAACTTAGTCATCAAACCTGTTAGATAAAGCAACACGATTCTGTCTATTTTAACTGTACATCATATACTTTGATTGTTGCACTCATATCTGTAGTAACAATCAGCGTAGAGGTGACACTGTCATAGGACAGTGCCTGTGGTTTGACTATTCCATCCTGTGCCCCAAGCACCACACCCATCATCCTTCCATCCTTGGATACGTGCAAGATATTGTGAGAATCATAGTCGCAGACAAGCAGGTCTCCATTGTCCATTGTGCATACTCCAGCCGCACGCTCCAAGTCGGGATACTTGAAGGTGGTCAGGATATCGCCTTGCCTGTTTGCTGTGATGATGCCATTGTTTTCATCCGTGACATGTAATTTTCTGCCACATGAGCTGACTGTAAGGCACCATATAACAGAGAAAGGTCTCTGTATGGTGCGAAGATGTTTGCCTGACAGGTTGAATACTCGCACGTTACCTGCATGATGATTAAAGGCATCCCCACATCCAACAAACAACTCCCCACCACTAAAGGCAATGCATCTGCAATAATCCTTTGTGGAGAATGATCGGGGGGTCCTACTCAACCTAGCTCCCGCGCGAACAAATTGAATTTGTTTCTCATTAATTAGTGCTACCGCCACTTCATCTCTGTTGTCGGTGTAGCAAACATCACATGGCTTAGAAGACATACTAAGGTAGTCGGTTACATTGTACATGTACCTACTGTCCAGGTGCTTCAAGTTCTGGTTGTTCCAGTCGGCTATTATAACAGAGCCGTCTGGAAGAAAACATGCACCTCTTATGTCACATACTGATATATCACCAGTTGATTGCACATTATGTTCGTCCTTAAACTTTAATATATATTTTATATATTTAACAGGTATAGGAGGCTTAGGACTGTCTCTGACTGAATCATTTTCAAATTCCCCGAGCGACCAGATATGACTAAGTGACTTCTCGACGCTATTATGAAATTTGTACTTCGGAATCTTTGAACGAGATTGGTTCAATGTGTGCAGCAGTTGCTCCCCGTCTTTTTTAATTGTCTCTCCTTGTTTGATATAAACAAACAACTCAGTCTGGTTATCACCATTGGACTCATTCAGATGTTTAAGACTTGATTCCGTTGCATCTATTTGATCATCAACCGTCTGGATTTCCTTTTTGACAGCATTTTGCTGTTCCTGAAACTTCGACTTAATTGTGACAAAGTCTGTTTTAGCCAACCCGTCAATCCATTTGACCAGGCCTTCTCTCTGATCTTGTACATCTTGCTGACTCTGTCGCTCTACTGTGTCAAGTTGCCGAAGGGTGTCTTGTCGAGAGGTTTTCATATCTTTGAGCGCTTTCAAGAGGGATTGGGAAGCTTTTATGATTGCATTGGATTCTTTTCCTTTCTTAGTATCTTTCGCAACCAAAGGGATGTACCGGATACGTTTACATTGTCTGAAGAATGAAATGAGCCTTACCATAAAAACACATCCTCAGAATGTTTCAAACAGTGTAGACCTTTATCAGCTGTGACTTCTGTCACTGCGTTGGATTTTGAATTTAGAAATTCCCTCATTGTCGAATTATCAAAAAAGGAGACTGCGATTATGCGCCGCTTTCAAGATGTGGTGGAATTTCGATGTCTACACTCTCTGAAACGCTATATTGGTTCATTTTCACTCGAAGGCTTAAAAATATATTAGAAATAATGACCCAACATATGCATAATTTAACTAAGAATATATGGATATAAAATGACAAATAATATAAATCAAACATGTGGTTAACAGCACATCTAAAACCAGTAAACAAGAATCAATATAGTCACCTTTCCTTTTACAGAGTTTAACTAATATGCGAGAGGATGGAGGGTAAACATAAAGAGATATGGTGTAAAGACATCATATTAAAATAAATACTACTCAATCATGGCATCTGTCTTTATCCGTCTTAAATAAAAATGAGCCGCTCACCAAAAATATTAGACTAAATAAACAGCGCTGATCCAATCCGGCATCCACGTCTCCGACATTATGTCTATGCTGGGTCTTTTAAATTGGTCCTGTATCAGATTCCACAGCATTAAACCTTTATTCATCTAAAACTGAACTCTGTCGATATGAACAAACAGTGTAAATTCTGATCAGACAGAAGTTTCTCAGCGTCTGATACTGATAAACATGATTATAGTAATACATCTTTCAAACATATCCTGAAATCTTTCATTGTAAATGTATATATTGCATTTCATTTGCGCTACGTTAGTGTTGGATATCGTTTATCCCAATATGATAATATGAGTAAACACTGTCAATAAAGTCACCAGTAGGTCTGGTGTTCTGGCATCGTCTAGCTATATACAGACCTAGAGTAAGATGTGTGTTGACACATCAAACTTTTAGATAATAAAATAAGGTCCGTGGTAAGCTTCTCGTGCTTGTGATATTGCCCAAACCCAATTGTCAACATTAATCAGCCAAAACTTTCGATATGCGAAAGCGATGCCAGATGTCTTATTGAAAGCAAAAATGACTGAATTTCCGCTATTAACGATGACAAATGACTGTCTTTCCTATATCTGTAAAGGCCTTCATCTAAAGCAAGTCGTTTTGCCAAACGTGTAGCCTTTTTCTAGCCGTTTCGTCACCGATATATGGTCAAGGTAAATACTTTCACGAAGGGAGAGTATATAAACACTGTCGTTGTTTGCTTGTGCCAGTGTTAAATGACATATTCTGATCAGACACCGCGTTTAAACATGCCGACTGATCCCGGTCTGCACTACAGTAGAACCTTGTAAGCTCGAACTCATTTGGACTCTAGAAATTAGCTCGACTTAACCGAATTTCGAGCTAAACGATATTTTACGACCTAGTGCATAAAAAAATATGATATCATTTTGTTGATAAAAGTAAGAAATACCTTATAATTTATTATCATGTGTTTAATAAAGCGTATTTGTCAAAGTAGCAAGCAGTATGGCTCCAGATCAGACGCCGAATTATTGACCTGGAGCCATACTGCTTGCTATATTGAATTCAAGTTTGTCTTTCCGAGACTTTTATTTCAGTTCGAGATAAACGGGAGTTCGAGCTAAGCGAGCTCGATCTATCGAAGTTCGACTGTATTTGCAGCACGTGACGGACATCCCTCGTTTGCTCTAATAGAAAATTCAAAAGTGGTAATTGAAGCTAGTTACCTATGGTGCATGCTGAGACAGGAATCACAGGCTACTGCGTCATGGTCAAGGCAGTATTTATCGATGATTTTGCCGTGATGTTGGCGACACATTTGTGTTGACAAGGGCATCCTCTGTCGACGTCCTAATGCCGCCTTGGAAATACTAACTACTTTGTGGGACTTCATTAAAGGGAAGTTTGCGTGCCATTTCGTACAAGCCGTGCACAGGTTTGTGTCGCAATCATTGCAGTAGTTAACTGACTCAATCTCCTTGTTATCCTTGGTCAAGCAGATGCTGCAAGGGTTTTCCACGACTTCTTCTGATGCGTTTACGACAGAATAGGACAGTTGGTTGCCAGCGGCCATCTTGTTAACCTGTAAAAAGAAGATAATATTACTATTAGTATCTATTAATGTCGGAATCGGTGCGCTTGAACCCTTATCTTGCAAAAGGTCCATTGAATTGTCAAGAGTAATGTGTATTAACCATTATCCTGCAGCATTGTCATTTTCATGTCAGGAGTGGGGCATACAGTCCATTGTCGTTTTTATTTGCCATCTTCCTGTCAGGAATGGAACGTGTCAACCCTTTCCCTGCAAAATAGTCATCTACATGTCGGGAGTGGGGCGTATTTATTTTTAGCCTTAAATACTGTCATCTTTATGTCGAGATAAAAATGAACAAGGGGTGATGAAGAACTAACTGGTCATAACATCAAGGTAGCATTTAGTTGGAATATGAAAAATACTACGCTCTGTAGTTAAATATGTAATAACACATTCCTCAAAAAGTGAGTCTAGTTGTAGCAATAACACCGCAGTCATATGCACAACAATATCACACATATCATGTACGCGGAAAATGGCAGTGAATAAGCTATTACTTCATGACGCTCTGCTCGGGCTAAGAGTTTCTCAGATGCAATATTACATTATTGACAAACGTGGAATCAACCTGCTACTGCTGCTCTGTTAAAACGCAGTGTATTGTCCCATATCTGTAAGATTACAAAAGTATCGTGAACAGGGTGATCATAACTGGAACATGAACATGAAAAATCCGGAGATTTTGGCAAATATTCACCTTTATGCGAGATACAGAGGAAACTATGATAACATTTGCAAACAGCTTGGATCCCAATGAGACCAATGCTGCTTGCAATTTGAGAACAGTGGTTATAGAGAATATTTTTAAAATCCGGAAAAATCCGGAGAAATGGCCGGCCTCTGTGAAGTAAAGCCCGGTCACTGTTGACGACGTTTTTGATCGATGACATTAACGTCGCATCGAACTCCTACGACACCGTCCCTTTAAATCTTGTAACGAAATTGTGCCAATCGTCGTTACCACTGAAATACGAGACAATGCATGTATGCAGCTGGTCATAAGTTTTCGTCCGCGTAAAACGAAGCTTGTAGCAATATATTATAATTGCGCGAAATTCAAACGATTTCTATGACACGATTGCCGTTTACACTAAGTTGTGCATGGTTTAGCGGCGACTTAGTGGTGCTTATGTCATTTACGGCATTAGACATGTTTCGTGCAACACAGCGCTTAATGTTGACGTCTGCAACCATAGTTTTATTAGGCAGATTTGCATATTGTGTGGATCTAAATTGACTCTTGCCGGTATGCTGGCCGCGCGTTGCTATAGAAACAACGAAGTGACGTACATGAACCTTATGACCTACAAAAATTCTAAAATGATTATTTCATGAATTGAGGTTCGTCTGTGTATAGTTTCATTTCAATATATTTATTTATAACAGAAATACAGACCAGTCCGATAAATTCTGGATCACCCCTCGTGTTTACTCGTTATTCTGCAACATTGTCAGTACCTGTATGCCGCGACAGGATCGTTTTAACCATGTTTCTGCAGCATTACCAATGGGTTTACGTTAACTTTGCACGCGACTCGTTGTAGTTTACAAACCGATAAGCCCCAGCGATACGACGTTTATTTCTTATATTTATATTATCATTTATATTATTTCTACTCGCATCAAAATAATAATAGTCGATTTATT
>JAULCE010026119.1:0-13882 GCA_032359355.1 Macoma nasuta | reverse complement strand
CTTTAAAGGATCTTCTCTGAGGTGGACCCCCCCCCCCCATTTCAAAATGGTTGGACCACCCCGTAGAATCCGCGCATGAATTCTGTATCTAACCAGGATTCAAACTGTTTGAGTGGATCACCGTAGTCGCGAATTGCGAACTATATGTCTGACCTAGGTATTCAATTTTTGAAGCTTGAAAATAAAATGAGTTTATACTCCGATTTCTTAAAATTCGATTATTGTTGAGACTGTGTTCATGTATTATTGTAGTCGACATTCTTCATTTGGACGAAGTTTTCGGAATATGTGAATGGTTATTGTCATGCAGTCAACCTTATTCGTATACCGATATGACGTTTGGATTAATGTCACATGATTACAGGACTCGTCGTTTTCACAACCAGCCTCAAATTGTAATAATAATCGTAACAGGAACTTCCCGCTAGAAACAATACTTTATACAAGTGTTGCTAAGAGCACGTTTGTTTTTGTCGTAAACATCAAATGCTTCGTCAAGGGTTTTGCAAGTGGTGCATGGAAAACAAGGAAAAAAGTCAATGAGCAAGGAGAGTAATTAACCATCTGTACTGTTGAAACACGTTAAAACATGTACAAGTCCAAAGTTAAAATGACCTATCAAGATTAAACAATTTGGATACGAATTACACAAACACCGTTTGGGAAGCTAATTAAATTGAAACCGGATTGCTACACGAATATCACTTTCAACGCTTCCGAAGCGAATGTATAACCTACTATCTGGTTCAAACGCTCAAACGTTCTGTGATTTATTTTTGGAATAAAGCATGCTTAACCGAGATTAATGAGCAGAAACTTTTTTTTTCCAGTTTTAATAACAACGGCTTTGTGCAAAATGACCTAAAAAGCAATTCCAAATCTTTCTGATTGTACGATTTTGTTCTATAAAAGCATTCTTAACTGAATGTATCGAACATGAGCTTTTTTAAATTATAGCCTAATGACCTGAACGGTGACCCTAGTGTCCAAAATGCCATCAAAACTTTTGTCTTCACACAAGTTATCTGTATAAAAAGTGTGTGGCAGGTTTCTCTCTCCAAATAAAGTTTTCGAGCGGATCATAACAGTTTGCTGTTTGATGCCGACGCCATCAAAACTTATATGACTAACATAATAATTAGATTTCTAGTGATAAGCAAAATCCCTGTCGACCATGGTTTAATGACTATTTCTGCAAAACTATTTTGAAATCTGACCATGGGTTTTGGATTTGCCATGGCAACAATGGCATGGACCTCAATTAGTTTAGCAGCTCTGACGGAGAATCACCTATTGTTTGTTCCTGCAAAGTCTGGCCAATTGATTATAGAGGACATGTTTGATTTATTCTGAAATTCTTCAACGGTTCCAAACTTTAAGACGATAAGCAGTCGGTTTTATTTGAGAAAGTGCACTATTTGGCTTGACCTCACTAGTAAACCTGTTTGCAAATGAACTAATTTTACACAAAAAGTCCATTATACAGAGCTATTTGCTAACTTGATCAAAAGATTATATGACCGGTTATGAAAATGGTAAAAAAGTTAGTTGTAATGCGATAGGTGTATATATTCGAAAATATGAATATTCATTTCTTGTAAATCATCTTTTTATCACATTAATTGACATATACTCTTACGTGTTTAAAATTATAATTGGACACTCTATGGAGTTACTTACAGCCAGCTGCCCACCACCTTCACGATAGGACAAAACCCCAGCCTCTAGCCCTGTTGCAAATTTAGAGACCAGCATTTGGTGCCAATGTCATGTCACATACCGGCCAGATTATAGGTGTGTTTGTCTAAAACTTGTTTAGAAGAACAGGTAAAGTAAAATGAAAACAATCCTGCAACCCACCAATTCTGTCCCTCCCCTTTCCCACTTTATCCTATATCTCTAAAGAGTATGAAAGACGAAATGGTGCACAACGCAAAAAGACCACCGTCGTATTGAAGAAAAGGGTGTGTCAATATTATCATTTTCCCACTAATTTACAAGATGTTAACCTAACTTCAACGCACAGCCATACGATGAAAACAACAGTAAAAGCATTGGTGATATGGTGCCATTACATTTGATATAATTTTGAATGCAAAAATGCGTCATTTTCCAATATCATGCACAACAGCACTGACGTAATGCAAACCGTTGCAAAAACAGACGAGCGTTAGTATTCGCTTCAATGCACTCCTGTTTTAGTTGAACCTACTCAAACACCTAATCTTACTCGAACCTCGGGAAATTCGAAATAAAAGAGGTGATCATCAGCGGTAAAACAGATTGCATTTGAAGCGGTAAATCTCATTGAAGCTTCCAGAGACAGAAAGGCAGTAATATTATCTGCAAATTACCCTAAAACTGTCGCCAAAGATTTTTTTATCTTTGGTCGATTCCCTTGAAACGTGGTGAAACTGTTTGAGTGTCAAACAGCTTGGATAACTCGGCGTCTGGTCCGGTTCTAATCTCCGGGTCACGATTTGCAGGATAAGGGTTAAACTTTAGCACGCTCCCTCGTAATGACTACTGCATACGTTGGATTTCCCCTTTTTTATTCATAGGAATCAGGGGCCCGTTTCACCAACATTTACGACCGATACGTAAATTTAAGATATGATCTGTATTTACGATATCATTTGCGATTTCCTCCAACCCGTTTCACCAACGCTATCGTATATCAAACCACTATGCGTAAATTTACAATCGTCTTACTACGTTGCCAACGGTGTCGGAGTATAAAAAGTCCTCATCCGGTTCAGTTTGTAACCGACCGTGCGAGCTGTCAAAACACACCTTTACCAAGAAAAACGTTACCTTTACACTAGGGAATGCATTTTTTGAATGAAACCGGGATCGATACATGTGCGAGGATTTTTGGCAGGAATATCAATTTAGTTTCCCAAGAGTCTCAAAAATAATATAGGTCTAATAATTGTTTTACTTATTCTTACGGCTTGTCGATCGTTCTGATATGTCCAAACAGCTTCAATCCGTACTAGATTCCACGTATGTGAACGTTCGATATGGTTCCACGCAGTTTGTTTATGGCGTAAATTATTATAGTCCATGGATGTAGCTTTTTTGGTCACGTAGATCGAGTTCTTAGTTCTAATCTAACGGTACGTTATTTTATAATATTGACACAAATACGCAGTTGTACATACGTTGAGTTACACAACAAAATCAATGGTTCCAAGCTTTGGAAATAAACAGACACACTTTCATATTTCCCGTGGCATGCCCATCTCCATTCAACTTTTTCGATCCGGATCAACCGCCAAGCGACCCCGGGTCCATGCTTGGAAAAAGTGCTAGCATATTCTATGTAGAGTTGGACTACTACTTGTTAGGACTGTATTATTTTGACACAATACATCATATATTTGCAATACTTTTAATAAGGACGTCCAACAGCACACATACAAATAGAAACATCAAATAAATGGGTATATTTAGTATTATTACGTTCTCACTGAAATACAGATAGGTAGCATGATACGCCTTCATACACAATGATTGTTAGAGCTGCTGCATTACCATCTTTAACACTGATTATGCTGAAGTAAAGTGTTGTCTGTTCAAACCTTTTTCTGCTTCATATTTCAAAGAATTCCTATTCTCGTGAAATTTGGTGAATATATAGTGTAAGTTTAGATTCGTATCGAACGGCATATCACTCGGCGTCTGATCTGGATTCAATATATGATTGAATATGCTTGTAGTGTCGCAATAAGCAGGGTGTGCGTTATTCTCAACATTGGCTGTCAGTGCATAATTTCATTGAGCCATTGTTAAAATGATTTCATATCTAATACGTATAGTTAGCGCATTTCAATGTAATTCTGTTTCATATAACGTTCAGAGACAACTTGTCAACTATGGAGACTGTTTTGTTCTATACATGTTAAAAATCCTACAACAAGCTATATCCAAACGTGTTATGTCAAAGATAGCGGGACAATTCCATTAACTTTAATAACCCTAATATCAAATTAAGTTCGAAACTATGGTAATTCGAACGTATGATAAAAATAAAAGAAAACATTCTGAGAACATGATGCAACGTGGAAAAGATATTCTATATCGTTTAAACTTTTTGTCAATGAGAAGGCAATGCAAATAGCATGCAGTAATGGCGTACATTTTATAACAAAATTGTACAACATTTTGGTTCCCGGATCAGACGCCGAGTCAATTTGCCAAAACAGTTTTTTACAGATAGACAGTGACAAGTGTCTTTTCCAATCGTTGCATACTTCACACCTACTGCAGGTTGGACTCGTCTGACAATCAGACGTCTGATCTGGGTCTATACTTTATTTGCGAGGATCAAACGTACATAATAAACTTAGATCCAACGGATGATCTACACTTTTTGCGATGTGATTAATTTTGAAATTTGTTTATATGTTCCTTTCATATTTGGTAAAACTGCTGACTGACTGGATCCGGATCATATGCCGAGTAACTCGACGACTGGCTGGGATAAAAACTGTTTGATAATATCAATTTGATTGTGATTTCCATGATAAGGGTTAAAAAGGAAACAAATATTTTTTTTATGAAAATCATGAAAATGGATAATAGTCATGTATAATGTATAGACCAGCCACTAAATCACTGGTATGTGTTTCTCTGTCAGAGAGGTGGTCACTTAATGCTTAATGAAAGTACTGCAGAAAGCTCTCAGAAGAGCTTTCTTCATTGCTTCTGTTTTGCATTTATCGATCACCTGCCATTTAAAGTCACTATTGTATCTTATTTAATGGCCACTAAAGACAGGTTTGACTGTAAAAGTAGTGCAATCTCTTATCAGATAAACAAATTGTGTAGATAAAAGGGTCAATAGGTTTTTTTTGAAAATCGTGGGAAATGGAGCATTTGCTCATTATGAGCTCAATAATGTTCTATTTTCCAAAAATATCAAACCTCATCTTTTACAGAGGCGTAAAAAGTGTATCTATGGTGTAAAGGGTCAACCGAGCTTTCTATAACACTTGTAGAGCGGCCATCTCTGAATCGTAAATTATTTACGACTGCCCTAGACCTATCGTATATTTATGTATCGAATTTATGTATCGGTCGTAAATATAAGTTTGGTGAAACGCTTTTCTTATCGTACTATCGATTTACGACGATCGCAGCTTACGATAGGTAGTACTACCGTTGGTGAAACGGGCCCCTGGCAGTACTCTACATTGACAAACACAATAATTACATAGATTAAAATCCAAGAACCGATAGTACTGCTAAACTTTGTGATATATCTCCATCTTGTCAACACAAGTTTCTCACCAAACCCTATGGTGTGACCACTCATAGTAGAATCGTCTTTTCAAAACGATTCTAATGAGTGGTCACTTCATAGGGTTTGGTGAAGAAATAAGAATATTAGCAGTTCAAATACGCACGTCATCGAAGGCCCTGATACCGGAACTCATCATAACCGCAATGCATCATGGTCTACTGGAATAAATCGTATTGATAAAGATTTTCCAAAACCACGAAAGTGCCAGTTTCCCAAAGTGGCTCATAGGTAGTTTTCTTAAAAATGAAAGGTTAAATATTATTTAACCGAATAAAATCATTTCAGAAATACCCATGGTCACTCAAATTTAAAATATATTTTATCAATATGTTTTGTATTGTTTTTTTTGTAGAAGAAAAAGGGAATTGTACAGTGTAACCGACTTTATTATTCTCAAACTAACGCTTCAGTCACTGAGCACCGATAAGCTATGTACGTAGTTACTAGTCATCTGATCTGGCTTCAAACTTTGTGCAAAACGATGAGAAAGTGTCAGAACAGGCCGCGTTACGAAAATGCAGTAACCATGGAAACAACGAATTGTTTTGTAACAAAATGTGTTAATGGCTCTGGCATCGACACTATGTCAGTGCAAATTGGTATATAAGTACCAGTAAATACCAGAGTATTATATCTACATATACTTGATGCATTAACCCTTTAAATTATACCGAGCATGTGCTCCGTTTCCCTTAACATTTTCAGAACCTGTAAAATTTTAGCATATCAGGTAATGGGTTAAGTAACTGGCTTGGCTTTAACTGAGCAACTCGAGTTGAGATCGTACACTAACTCAAAATTTCAATCTCAAATATTGATCTTAATTTAATTGCTACAGCACTACAATTATGGCTGCCTGTGAAACACAGGCAGATATAATACTTACATCGCAAATTATCATATAGCGGACAAATCAACAAGAAATGATACACATCTTCTACACAACCTTCACAATAAGGGCAGTTACGAAATTCTCTTGAAATACCATAATGTCTTCCCTTTTCAATCATCAAGCCATGTGAAGAACTACGAAAATTTACTAAACTCATTCTAAACTTAGCTACATCAATAACTGAAATGTACTTTTCAACCTCATATGATAGTTTAAAATTAACATAGTAACATAGTTTACTTGTGTCAAGACATTTTGAACTCCAATTTTGTATATGTTGGTCTTTAAGCCGCTGTAAGTATTCAGCTATAAACAATGTATGATTATGTACATTTTGTGACTCCCATACATAGCCAAAACCGTTAGCATATAAATTTAACCTTACATCTGTTACCCAATTTCTATATCCAAGTCTGTCATAAAACATTAACATTTCATAACAGAGTCTGATATATCTATTATTTGGCATTTTCAATATCCTCAACCAATATTTGATACATCTTTTTGCAGCATAGATAAACATAGGGTATCGTCCAACATCTCCCAATATTGCGTCATTACATGCATGTGTATTTGAATTTAGAAATCTTTTACATGCATAGACATGAATATTTTCAATACAAGACATAATTCTAAGTCCCCACAACTCGGATCCATATAGCAGGATGGAAGCAATCTTAGCATCAAACAATTTAAAAAAGGTATTGTATGGTAGACATGGAAACTGGTGTAGTGAGTTAAAAATGATTACGAGGGCTTTCTTGGCTTTAATGACAGTGGATTATTGGATTACTGTACCATAATGCTATATCATTAATTCTATTAGAACTTAATTAATGAGCAAATGATATCGATTAAAACACAAACGATGAGGACAATCCATTGTAAACCATAGTGAATGGCAATCAAACATTTTACAACTTTAGTAGTTTTCATGTCTACAACAGACTTTGACACTCCTATGACAGATGACTATTGAAATCGTTGTGGAAAATAATGCCTTTGCTTGTAAAGAGCAAATGCTTCTTTTTCTACAGAGTTTTCAAAACAAAAGTCACAAAATGAAATTGGCCATTGCCTAGTTATCTTTCGTTTTCTTTTCCTTTGGAATATTTAAAAAATAGCATATGGAGTAAAGGTTAAATAAAATGTCTCAACGTGCTTGATTTATAATTTACGCGATTTCATGCGAATACAGACCGCAAAACCACATTAAAGAATAGTAACAAATACGTCACAGGCATTTTACCCAACATGTTATTTTAGACTTTAGCACACTGAAAGTACATGAAATAAAGGAAGATTAGCTTGGTGATGAAAACACCAACGTTGAATGGTTTTGAAAACACTGTGGTGAATGGAGCATTACCTAACTGTCTTCAAAGGTCATATGCTACAGAGGCAAAACACGATTTTATGGAGTAAGTTAAGTACCACAATATAACTGAAGTAGCATGCACATCATAAACATGTATGTCTAGATGAATGTTTCCGCACTGAAACGACATCGCATCTGTTAAGAGGCCTTTCAGACATATTAATTGTATTGTAATGAGAGGCATTCGATTGACAACATTAGCCAGGCAACCAGTAACTAAATGAAAGTGCTTTCAATGATTTGTCAAAACATATTGTGAAAACATTTCTGCAAATGCCAACTAACACGTATTATCGCGATAGCGTGCAGACGACGAAGAAACCGAAGTCGGAAGATTTCACAGTGTTAATTTTACCTCATGAGATGCTGTATAAAAGCAGCCTTCATAATACGAAGTAATAACCAGTTTCGGATAAGATGAGGCGCCGATATATCAAGAGTCTCATCAGGACCCAATCCGTCTGCCGTTCTGGTTACAGTTTTGAATAAAATGATAAAACAGTACTACGGAAGAATTTGTTTTATTTAAAATAACACTTGGAAATTCCAATGACGTCAGAACGCGAGAAAGTGACAGTTGTGGTAACAGTTCGGACTGTTGACCAGACAATAGTTCACCAAAATCACGTGAATCGACCGATTTCCTTTAAAACAGCACATAATAACACATGTAATTCATATAGGGAATCAGGTAATAATATTTGTTCTTAGCCTTATCACGATAAGAACTATTGTCGTCTAGTCTTCTTAAACTCTCGTCTGCAGCACATTTTAAACTCCGCCCGATTGGCTTTATATTAAGTAAAGCTGATGTCTGGATGTTTAACATCATGGATCCGTATCAGACGCCGAGATACTTGGCGTCTAATCCGGATCCAAACTGTTTTGCTAAAAGTAACCAGCGCGATTTAGAGTCGTAACGTTCGTGATATAAGGGTTGACTAAGTAAAGCCTCCTAGTTGTAAAAGTATTCGAATCGGATTCTTATTATTTTTGGTGCATTTATTAACCCGTAGCCCGCCGCTAAAATTGCCGTCTGCTAAATTTGTCGTCTGCTTCATTTTAAAATATTATTGGATTTACTTAAAATTTGGTGAAGCTATTGTCTGAGTGTCGAACAGCTTGGATTCGGATCAGACACCGAGTTACTCGGCGTCTGATTTGGATCCAAGCTGTTTGAAAGTAGAAAATAGATCAAGCAAGATATGTCAAATACATCTTACAAGATCCACATCGAAAAGCTAACCTTGATAATAAAGCTAAAATGTCGTAAGAATGTAATGTACACGTCACTAAAACAGCAAAATGCTACTTCTACACCGACATTAAAATCACACTGGTTCAAATTAAGGCGGAAATATGAAAAAAATATAGATATAAAATAAATTTATGACCGAGTATAAAAAAAAAAATCAAGCATAGAAGTACCAACTAACAAAGAAATATATCAAATACTACATGGGCACCAAAATCCCAATAGCTCAAATTTCGTGAAGAAGAAATGTTAAATCGTAAGTCAGCTCAGTCGTGAATGGCGGGCTAAGGGTTAACAATTTCACACCGTCCTTTTGGAAGTATATTGAGAAACTAAAATTAATGATTCCATGAGTTTTGCTTCAATTATTGATAAGTTACTTATTTCTGTCACAAAAGTATAGGATTTAGGCTTTAGTCAAAACTTAATATGAACCCAAATATATAGACGTTTTGTTTAGTGCATACGTGTTTAAGTTGGGTGTTTCTTTATATTTGTTAAAATAGACGTGGCCACTTCATCATATCTAGTTTCGACTGTACATCCATCAACAGCATCGTATATTATACTCTGTTTTCGATGGTCAAAGTAAAGAAAGACGTTTGTGCTGTTCTTGAACGTTACACACAGTAAATATTGTGTCACACTAATATCAATACAAACAGATGCAATTAAATTATTTCTTGAGATCATGACAACGTTTTACATTTCCTATCAGTGTTGGTTTATCACATATATCACAGTAAGTTATTTTATGCAAAGGTCGCCAATGGGCATCAACATGGACGAAAGTGCCGGTAACACCGACGACACGCAATTATTTTGTGTTATTCAGCATGGTTTATTGGATAACAAACGATATTTTACTTTTCGTATATATCTGGTTGCATCAACTTTGACAATGTGTTACTGCTACAGTCCAAACATTGAACTCATATGAATATGATCACCCTGACAATACAATATTAATTTGGAGAAAGGGAAATATACTTCATACAATCATAAGATAAATTAGGTATTCCAGACAAAAGTGACGCGAATATACAATTTAATTTATCACTTTAACCAGCATACTATAATGCATTTACTACATATAAAATATTGTTAGAAAAAGCCATGGCAAAGAGAACTTGCGTGTTGAACTGGCATTGAATGACTCGAGACTCAATTATGGCTCCCAAGCTACTACCAGTATGTTAAAAGCTGGAAGCCATCCTTAAGTCTCGAGTCGGAGAATGTTCGTGAATTCTAGCTCTGGAATTTTAATTTTAAGCATATACACGCTTAAGGCATATTCATAATACTTTCAAATAGTATGGATTCATATGAGCATCATGATTCAAACGTTTGAGACGGTATATCGTTTAACCCCTTCACTGCCAGACAGGTTGTGCACATGCGCAAGATTTTTTTACTGCCGTTTTAGAATTAACACACTCCCCCCATCGACCTTTGATAAAATAATTGGCCGATCGTCAAACAGCATGGATCAAAATGAGACGCCGAGTTACTGTTGTTTGCATATGTTACTACACTCAGGGTAGAGCAGTGAACGGATTAGCTGTTCTCCACAGAAGCACTTTTTAACGCCTCTATAACTGACGACTATTGAAACATAGTAGGAAATTGAGCATTTGAATACAATTAGAAAAATCAGGATTAGTTTTTGCATGGATTTGTACATTTGAATGAGATAATTTCCCTGCGAATCAGTCTAAAATTTCCCTGTGGAGTTCAGAGTTGAAATATTATGGAAGAAAATATACTTTTGCTAGCTGCAAAAGAAAATAATTGCGGGCAACAATTCGCTCTTGGTAATAATTGTGATATGGTGATACTCATGCTGATCACAAAGACCTTTAAGACTGTTGATGTATTCTTTATATTTCAAACAACTTCTCTTATCTTACAACATATTGTAGAAAGCAATACTAGTTAAGCTTGCAATAGGAGTTCTGAGTGTCTATGGTAGTGTCTATGGTAGTGGGAATGATTAAAACACCTGTGCCGGTTTTACTACACTCAGGGTAGAGCAGTGAACGGGTTAGCAATAATTTGTCAATTTGCATTTCATCCCTCAAAAAATCTTTAAAAATATGCATACTTCTCTGTTATTCATTCATTAACTATCCAAAATATTACTGTCGAATCCTTAAAACTTGCCAACTAAACATGATTTAATGTTTTGTATTGATAGTTGAACTTATCCATTTCTTTTAGTGACTGGAAACCACAAAACAAATATCATGTAATCGGGGCCTCACCTCGGAAGCTCTTGCTTATGCAGCGGAATATTTATGTGTTTATGTACCCGTGTTACTACATAAATAAAGAAATACTATGTTTGAATGTGTAAGTGTGATAATATAGTGGTTAACTGTCAATGGCTGCAATGTTTAATTTTCCTCCGTGTTGGTGCGAATCTCATTGTGTACAGACATATATTGACAGTTCAAAACGATCTGGCAGTTTTATTTATAGCACAGAACAAAGGAATTTAGTGATAAACCGTAACAACTGTAACTCTATACATTTCCTGTATATAGATACATTCCTATTGTCACCAAGAGAGACATATGTGATAAGAGATGCATGCTAAAATTATATCTGCCAGCTCGGTTAAAATGGATTATATCTGCGATAAAAAAAACACAAAAACAGAACAGCTTTGAATGCTTATTTGTTTTTATCTCAACGTGTGTTCAATTCTCCAATTTTTTTTATTTTTTTTATAATTTCTTATTCGGTACACAATACATTTTTGTTTAATAATGAATGACAAAAATAAAATATGTCAATTCCCTAACTGACAGTGTCATTTTAGGAATCGTTGTCTGTCTCAGAATCCGACGTCATCATAACTGGAAATATGCAGTCCAGCTTCTTTTCACGTCTGTAGAATGAAACTAGATTACTAAACACTAAAAATAGCCTGCGCAATACACAGTCCGCCTGTCCATCGAGTAACACATGCCAGCAAATTCTTTCAAAAACAATAACTCTACACGATAAATACATTCTTAACACACGAAAGTTTCATGCATTTGTATATAAACGAAACATTATCAAAATAAAATAACGACAAATAAGTCTTCGGCGAGATTCGAAACTCCACTCCTGCGAACAGTTTTAAAAAATAACAGCTATATTTGGTAACACCGTGGTGTACCGAAATTCTTGTTTATCTCTGTGTAAATGCTTATGTAAATGAACGGCAGTCCGGACAGCTTCCTATACTGACCGAAAAATATTCGAGACATTTCGCCGAAAATAATAATTAGAATAACGTTGATTTCAATCAATCAAATTACTGGTAAATTTGGCCCATTTTCTCATGTTTATGTCATGGGACATTCTTATAGGCTCAATTTAAACGAGTCTGAAAATTGTGTATTTTTTTTAGGGAAAATGTGGCTTTAAAGACAAAATATGTTGCCAGACATTTGTGAATTCTGTTAAACCAATAGCTTGTAGCTTTTACCCAAAAGGTTTCAAAAGCAATCCTAAGTTTTAAAAGTCGAACCTTCATATTATTGTGGTTTTAACTGTAATGGCTCTAATGACGGCTGTTGTTTATTGGTCTATACTTCTCTTAAATATTAGGCCTGATATGAAATATAAAATCAGTAACGCCCACACACTATTTCCGCTAAAAATCAGGACGAAAATATAATATGTTCCTAAATGCTTGAGACTACAATATATCACGCAGGAAGTATTCCGTGTGCTTGAAATGCCGTTTGTCACGTACATGTTAAACTAACAGGAAACATCATCATTGTTAAAAGGCATTTCCGCGATGCTTTATTAAATAAATCAGTCAGTACAATTTGCAGTTTTGTGAGCAAGTAGTCATAAATTTGATTAATACCCTGAACACATGCATACTATGGACTTTTAAGAATTATTAAAATGCAGAAAGAAAACCAATGCTTACGTAACACGTTTACGATTGATGAATTATTTCCCTGAAAATTACGCGAAAAGGCAGCTCGACAAATAGAATAATCATCTGAGAGCGAGGGCTTGCGATTTATCTGGCCATCGGGAATGGAAGAACGCTTTATATTATCTGAATTGATTACTGATATCCATGTAAGATTTATATAAAGTGGTAAACTTTAAACACATTTTTGCTGCACTGCCACGCGATAGAATAGTTAACGACTATACTCTTGTCAATTTTACGTCGTTTTTCGGCTATCACCAGGAATGGTACATTACGTAAGTAAAAGCCAACCTTATATGATGTTCACCAGGTTTAATCCTCTATACTATTTGCAATTTTAGACTCATCTATTTTGACAGCATCTGATGCCAAGCGTGAATATCTAATGGTAAGAAACATATCCAATTTGAATTTATTTGACAATATCACGATTAACAAATGCTCCGTTTTACATATTGTTATCAAAGGCGTCCAAATGGATATCTGTGTAGTTAAGAGTTAAATCCAATCCGTAGCATACACATTTGGTATATTAACCAAAAAATGATGGTGACATTTTGGCAAAATATTCTTTAACTCTTTTCTTTAATACACCGTCGTTATGTTTAATTGTGCTAACTGTTTGATCAGCGTTCCATTTATTGTTAGCAGCAAACATATCCGTAACTTAATCAGCAATAGATAATATGATAGTATTAATAAGATGATCCGTTCGAAATGTTTTTATTGCAGTATTGAAATATAGCTAAACAAATAACTTCCGGGATATTGATATTTTCAAACTATAAAACATCCATATCTACTCATATATTAAAATATCCATACTCAGAATTGCCTAGATATGTCGACAGTACCTAGGCACATTGCATTCCAAAATTTGTTTTTGTTTTCTGAGATCGTCATCAAAACAAAAGCTGTGGGTACTTGTAGTTTTTTGTAAGAACTTCAGGTAATTCAAATTAATTAACCCTTAGCCTACTGGTCGCGGCTACTATGATAATTCAAACAGCTTGGATCCAGCTCAGACGCCGAGTAACTCGACGTCTGATCTGGATTCAAGCTGTTTGACACTCAGACAGTATCTTCACTAAATTTAAACA
>JAULCE010026008.1:0-13897 GCA_032359355.1 Macoma nasuta | reverse complement strand
TGCTCTGTTCGCCATGTATGTATTTAATTGTATGCCACATGGGCTTTTGAGCCTAATGGTCTTATTTCAATAAACTTGTCTAAACTTGTCATCATTCATACTTTACGAGGCTGTTTGTGTCAAGATCAAAGTAATTTTTAATGCCACCGTTGTATTTAATACAAACATTAATTGATGATAACTCAAACGACTATATGATGTATAACACTATTTTAACGTTTTCATTTGCTTAACTCCTCACTATTTACCCCAAACCATTGTTTTCATTTGCTTAACTCCTTCACTATTTACCCCGAACCATTGTGCCATATGCAAACAGCTGAGATTCGGACGAGACTCGGAGTAAATCGGCCTCTCATCCGGATCTTAGCTATTTGGCACTCGAACAATCGTTTTGCCTAAATTCTGATTAAACTGTGAAATTTGAAAATGGAGCAGACGAACTAATGCGAATGCACAGAATCGCTTCCGTCAGTGAACACAAAAGATAAAAGATAGACAAAAGATAGATGCTGCCGTTTTACATTTAATGTAGTAATACACATAAAAAAGGTTACAGCTTCTCATTTCATTTACATAAAATAATGGATTGTAGTAATCAGCCAACACAATATTCACGTAAAAGCAAATCATTAAATAATGGGTTTCTCAAATACGACTCACCATGAAATATCCCATTTTTCTATTTCTTTTTATGAATTATGTATGTGATTCACATATGGTACATTCACTTTTAGATGTGGATCTAGTAAGGTGTATTTGACATAGCTTGCATTATTTTTTTCTACGTTTAATAATGGAACTAAGTTATTGCTTGATAAGAGATGTTTTCACGTTAGCATAAATGCGTTACTTACAGCTACATGGATAAAGAAAAAAAACAGTTACTGAGCAGAGAACTTTATCAGATTTCCTTTTGAACAATAAAAAAATCCCACAATATTTATGTATACATGCATTATAATTGAGTAAAGTTACATAAGAAATAAATAGAAATGTTGAAAAGGAAAACCCTAAGCTTAAATAACAGATATTTGCTATGACATTTAAAGGCTTGCATGATATAATACGTTGACAAATGCATCTCTTGTACATTACTGAATCTCCAAGCATCTTCAATTCATTTTTAGCCACAAACCTTATCCATACTGATACTACTCATGCTAACTATTTCTGCATGTCCAGTTTGTGTCGATCTAGAGGCTGCTATAAAAATGAAAACAACCACATGATCAGTATTGGAGAGTTATTATGTGGAAAAAAGTTACATAAGGAATATTCACGTACAACGAATATTTCAATGGAAACATAGTATTTTCTATAGTACTTTGGCTTAGGTACTTATAATACATTTGCAAAAGTAAGGATATGCCTTTTGATATGAGAATGACATAAAGGGATATTTTTGATAAATACACAAATAGGTTGTACTGTTTGTTAGCTGTACCACATACAAAGAAGGAGTAGTTTTACCCTTTCCCCCACATGCAATTTTAGAGTAGCTCACAAGGAAAATGCTATTTTAGAGTAGTCCACAAGGAATATATCTAATGAAAAATACGAAAATTTAGGCAAAAGGAAAATGCCTTCTTCAAATTGTATTGAAATAATTGTATGAAATGAAGCTTTTCCTCATTACGAGCAAATGCTTCTTTTTCTACAATAATGTCAATATTTATTCGTTATAGTGGCGCTAAAAGTGTTTCTATGGAGGAAGGGTGAATTGGGAAATGCTTTATTTTCAAGTTCACTTCGTTCTTGTACCTTGTTGTATAGCGGTTAGTGTCAGGTTACACTGCACCACATATTTGATACAGCATGGACTTAAACTCAAAACTGACATCTTACAGCTTCTAGTCAGTAGCATATGTTATTTCAGACGAAAACCCCATTATGTCACTTGTCTTGCTTACAGAATGAATGATATTGCAGATATCTATTGACCATTCAAGTGGCTTTCACTGTTCACCTAAAGTGGATTGCCTATGAGCGAGCACTTTTTTGCCTCAAAGAATGAAATTGGTTTCGCACAACCTGTAACTCATGTAGCATAAAGATAGTGTCACTGAATAAACGGTATCGCTTTAAACAGATTGCATTGCTGGGATTAAATAGCTTTGGTTTTATTACGCCGCTTTTATATGCTTCGTCTATATTGTTAACACACCGTCTGTAATGTTTCTGATAAGTTGTGGTTTGAAAGCAAAACGGATTGATATTGAATGCGTATACCAGAAGGAATCATTATACGGCGTTTACATGAGGATCTGTAAATAATCAAATGCCGGCGATGTTATTGTTAAGGTTTGTGATAAATGTTCGACTAAATATCTTTATGGATTAAATCTGAGTTTGTTTAGCACAATTTGCCTACCTCAGCAATATCTTATATGTCTTCATTACAAGGCTAGTAGTATAATCACCCGCTTTGAGACTATGCCGAACATGGAAAGAAGTTCATACAAAATCACGTCACCCCGTTGCAATCTATGTTCTTGCTATATAGTTAGAGGTCATCACAAAATACTTTTTGATAGGTGACAGCTTTTATATCGTCGGTGTACTCAATCAAATACAATTATCCGTATGTCAATTTAGCACTTACGCGGTTTTAGAAAAATTGCCAACGTAACTACCATTTTGGCTTTCGATAAGAATATTGTTTTGGGTGAAATCGTCGGGTTTTTTAGAAGACCGAGTAAGTGTCTGTTTTGACAATTGGTACTTACGTGATGTTAGAAGATTATTCACTTTACGAAGATGTCGCACTGACAGGACGAAACACCCAACCATATATCGAAATCCAAATGGTCCTTTTTAACAAATTGTATAGTTTGTCCCTTAGCTTAATGGCAAAATTGTTCTTAGTAACCCTTTCATCGAAATGCTAATTTAAGGTGGGAAACTACTCTAAAACATTTTGGAAAATAAAGCCTTTGCTCATTATTAGGCATGTGTTATAGAGGCGTCGAAAGGTGTATCTATATCATTAACCCTTTCACTGCCAGGCAGGTTGTGCACATGCGCAAATATTTTGTTTGTCTACTTCCGTTTTAGCCATAACACAATCCGTCGACCTTTGGTAAAACCTTTTGTCGAGTGTCAGACAGCTTGGATCCGAACGAGACGCCGAGTTTCTCGGTGTCTCTTTTTGATCCAAGATGTTTGCATATGTTACTACACTAGAGGTAAGGCTGTGAACGGGTTAAGAGTTGATGAGTGGCGGTATGTGAAAATAATGCACACATACTTGAAATTGACGCGGAATTTATTATCCATATACAGCTTATAATCAAACAGTAGATATACTGGTATTGTTCGCTCGTGCTGCAGACAGTGTAAAACCTGTTCACCGATTCCAATGTCTCGGTTTTGTTTTCTTTATGCACGTTTAGAACCTTCCGTATGCTCTGAAACCAGCTGATGCTTTTGTAATTGGTTCACTACAAATATATGTTTGAAAGGAAAGGTCGATGCAATTATTATTTACTTAAAGCTTCTGTACGAATTGCGTATTTAAATTGCCAATTGATTCACAGTAAATGGCATCTGGCAGATTTCTTCCGATTTCTGAGACAACTTTCATTTTAACTGCTTTCTTATTAGACGTTTAAGCTTTCCAGCGACACCATTTGATGTTTAACTATCATTAAACTGTCTGTCTGGAAAATATTAGCCGACATAATTAATTGCTTTTTGAAGAAGGAAAACACAAACGTTTCTTTATGGATATTCCTTCGGTCGTTTTTGGTTATTTTACTTTCCTGAAACAAAAAGATGAAAAGCCTTTTTTTACTTGTTTTATTATCATTTCAAAAGTATGCACATATCATAACAAACCTTACAGGGGAAACCAATATAACTTCAGGTCAAACCATTAAATGACAATGGTGTTGTAACTGTCTAACGGAAGCACCGTTTTGCGCCTTTACCGTAGATGGGTATTTTTATTATTTTTGGTTAGAAACATTAATTTAGGTCGATACAAAGTCCACCTTTTGACATTTTTTTCTTCAAATTATTTAAAACAAACACCTTACCGCTGCCTTTATATTTGTCATTTTATATATTATTTCATGCGGAAAGTCTGAAAAGCATATGGTGTAAAGGTATGCATATACTCGTGTTGTAAATTTTGTTCCATCAATGACGACAGAACAACATGACTGGGATATTCAAACTTAGAATGCATATAGGACGTGGCCAATTGATTAAGATATTGACGTCGATGTGTTTTTATGCAACTTACAATTGCAAAGAAGTGGATGTTATGTAAAAACTCTTCTGATAGTTATGTAATAACATTTAATATGATTTATATATTGGTTTTGTGTATTTCACACAAACAATGCTATATGTTTTCAAAAGTTAAAACGCTGAGATCAGCGTGCTTTACCCATTACCTCATACTGATACCACATTTAGACGCATCCAGAACAACGGTTATTTTAAAATATAATCTAAGGTGTCCCATGATATTTTAAAGCCACGTAAAAATGATAATATCCTACCCTTAAATGTGTCCGTTTTCGAAAAAAACAGTATACCTATGCAAGTAGGAAATAAGATCTTGCAGGACACACCTCATAAAAAACAAACAGCTACCCGAACAGCACTGAAACAAGTTCCCTGCCAACACACTCGCACAGGTACATACCCACACATACACGCGCGAGCCCAAACATACGTAACCTATAGAAACACACAACGACAAGACAAGTTACAGACATAAATAAGGAAACAATCTATAAAGGCGCTGCGGTTCTGTGGAGGAAAGGGATAAAGTATGACAATCCTTTACTCCAACGAAATGGCATTCATTCCACCTGTAACTGATAGCTATTAAAACAATGTGAGAAACAGAGCATTTATTTTGCTTGTCACGAGCAATTTTCTAGATCCAATTAAAAAAATAAATTATTTTGCCTACATTTTTATAATTTTTGATTTGTTTTTCTTGTGTATAAGTATAAAAATAGCTTGTGGATGAGTAAGTTAAATGTGAATCAATAGAAGGTTGAAATTTAATTGGCCAATTGTCCAACGGAGCTATGCTTTATGCAATTAATCTCTTGTATGTTAATGGTTATAGTTATTACATTCAGAAAGTTGAAATGATTGATGGGCTCTTTTAGATTCCCATACTAAATAATACCATACTTTACTCTTTGCGTGCTAAGTAATTAATGTGTGATGAATAGTTGCCTGTGTGAATTTGAAATAATAGTATAGAGATAAATACTTCTACCTACTGGTTTCCCTCACAACAGTAAGTTCTGAGTATCAAACAGTTTGGTTCCTTTTCTGACATGTTTCATGGGATCTGGACTGGAAAGAGAAATCGTTTGCAGGTAATAATCTCTACATAATGTGTTACAAAATATGCCTCTAGTCTGTCAGAAATTATAATGATTCTCGTGTACAAATTTGGAGTGTTCAGTGTTCATGACAAGAAAAGTAGATAAATGCGCATGCCGCTCATATATGAATAAAACCATACAGCTACAGTGCCTATAAACAAAACATTTAAAAGCTAATTTAGTCATATTTTATCCTGCAACTGGTGCACATAGTGACTTGATAGCAGTTTGCCAGATAACATTTGTGATATAAGCTCTTGTGGTTATGTCACACATCTAACTTAGGGAATGTGGACTATTTCATCCACAGACTCTTGGTTGCCTGTTAATATGCCGATATCACACAATTGTATCACCCAAATCCGTATTTTCCGGGTTTGTCTTACCGCTTTTTTATATACCGCGCAACATTTGAAAAGCGTACACGTCGGCAATTTATAATGAAATATTTTGTAACCGGTGTGGACATACCAAATGTCATCTAATTGGAACAATTGATTGAAAATGTTACGAAGTGATTAACATTTTGTCGCCGGATAAAGTTTAACCGACTTACTGGCAATGTTTGACTTGTCTGTGGTTTCTTTGTATGATTTTGAAAAAAAACAGGAAGCGATAGATATCGTTTATGATGTGCAAAATAACGTCATATCAAGGGAAAATTAGCTAATATCTTTGATCAAAATATGAATATAATAATTTGATGATGACAGAATAATTCGAACAACGGGTCAGTGCCATAGATGGAAACGTTTATATGCTTCGGCTACGGACACAATTTTAGCTTTTAAAAAAAACTCGCCAAAGCCTGTCTTACTACGCATCCAAACATGTGGCCTTGCTCTTGCTTAAGCTAAATAAACTTTATGGAATATATAAGAACATAAGGCTAAAGTAATCACATAGCCTTAAGCCAGTTTCTTGGTAGACTATATAGATAATTTTTTGAATGATATGAGTATGGCTTCTACTCTTCTTGCAGTCTACATATATGAAACAAGTATATGCATTTATCAAAACGTCGCACACTATTTGGGCTGCCGGCTGTATTCGTTAAAAGTTCAGTTTCGATCAACCCTGTCGGCGCCAAATTGAAAATTGTCGATCGTAACTGGTTTCGGATAAAATATTTCAACGAAATAAGTAACTAAAAGTATATATAAACTTTGTAAATCACGAAATTGCTAACATATAAATACGATTTATTACAAAAAAGGGCAATCCCAGATCAGACGTCGCCTTTAAGGGCGGCGTCTAATCTGGGACTGCACTATTTAGGCGACTGCGGCAGTGAAAGGGTTAAAGCATTTCGGCCTTCTGACTTTGACAAAACGAGGTATTTTTACTCTGGCGAGGGTTGACCTCAGCGTTGAGGACACGCATGATTGCAAGCCAAAGACAATAGCCATTCGGTCACTGATGACTCTCTACAATCAATCTAAAGTTTATATCAAAGAGGACGATTTAGTTTTTATGCTAACAAATCAACAGTAGTGTCATTTTGCCAGAACGACTATTTTTTAAGGTTTCCTTGACAGCATTTCGATCATTTCACGACGACCGGCTAATTACCACTGGAGGAACCGGTAACTTTGGGCACAGGCGGGCATTGGGTTGAACCACATACCTTATCGCAAGTCAACGGGATATTTTCTCGCATAAAAAATCCGAACCCGCGGTGAGGGGATAAGTGATTGTTAATGGAAGACCTTCCGGCCATGGAGGCTCAAATATGCTTTTGTATGTTTTGGAAATGCGTCGTCTGATCAGGGAATAAGACTTCGATTTCATAGAGTTTGAGTTAATAAGTGTCTTCAATAAATTAAATGTTCTAAGACTTATACAGAGTTTACAATGCACAGAACCAATGTTAATGAAACATTCTAAACTACGGCATATATAGCATGCCTTTGTGTGATTTTTCTGTTTTTTCATTGAATTGTATGATAAATCAGTATTACAAAATTAATGTGAAGCAGCTCTCCTATTTAAAAATGCAAAGGTATCAGCTGTATCTGATATTGATTGATCCTGCTCAAGGGTCATATAGTGTATTGTGGTAAATGTGTTCTTTGAAAGATAAGACAGAACCGATATGATTGTTTATTCCGTATTTTTATTAGTATTCAATTAAGTATATATTTACATTGAATGTTCTTCAGCTCCTCCTGTTTGATTGTAATTAACCCTACGAACTAAAGAAGAAAGTATGAAAATTATGGACATATTTTAATGGTTGATATTGTAATTAAAAATATATACAAATTTGTATTTCCAGAGCTGAGTGTGCTTCTTGTCAATCTAGGGTTCAGAAGTAAATATCGTTCATATAAATGAAATAGGAATCACACAGTCAGTGGTGTACTGAAAACACAGATTGGTGGTTTCCTGGAGAAATAAAGGCTCTATAACGATTTACAGGGTTTAAAATTCATTATTCATAATTTGCAAGGCTGTTTGTGTCAAGATCAAAGCCATTTTAATGCTACCGTTTTATCTAGTACATTACCTTAAATGATGATACCTCGAAAGGCTTTATAATGTATAAATCTATATTGAATGATTTCAGTTGCTTAGCACAACAGACCTACTCTTCCGTTTTATAATTAAAGGCGTCCTACATAAATGACAGTTAAAATTTATTATTACATTTACATAAAGTAATTGGTTTCATTTAAAAAAACAATAAGAAAACAAAGTATTCATGCAAAAGCAGTTTATTAAATAAAGTGACCTTCGTTTGAAGAAAATTACAATTATTTTGAAACAAATATTATAATCGACCTTATACTGGAACTAGGTTATTGCTTAACAGTAAGGATTTGATAATAGGCAATATTGTAAACAGAGACAGCGAAGGAGTAGTTTATCACTTTCCACCAAATGCTATTTCTAGACTAATCCACAATGAAAGTATCTGATAGAAATAAGAAAATCTAGTTAAAAGAAAAGCCATTTTTTAATTTTATTGAAATCATTGTAGGAAAAGAAGTATTTGCTCGTTAATGCAATAGGTATCCGTTACAGTGGGTCTAATTAAGCGCTTCTGTGTAAGGTAATGCTTTATTTGCAATTGCACGTCATATTTGTATCTGGTTGTATAACGGAGATCACACTTTACCACTTATTTGATACAGCTTAGACTTAAACTCAAAACTGACATTTATTGTAAAATCTTACAGCTTCTAGTCAGAAGCGACAAAGTCCCATTTTGTCACAAGTCTTGCTTACAGTGAGAATGATATTGGAGATATCCATTGGCCATTCAAGTGGATTTCACTGTTTACCTTAAGCGGATGATCTATAAACATAAAATGTATGTCGCAAAGAATGCAATTGGTTTTGCACAATCTGTAACTCATGTAACATAAAGTAAACGGTATCGCATTAAACAGATTGCATTGCTGGGGTTAAATAGCGTTGGTAACATATCATCGCTTTTATATGGTTCGTCTATATTGTTAACACACCGTCTGTAATATGTCTGATAAGTTGTGGTTTGAAAGCAAAATGGGTTGATATTGAATGCGTATACCAGACGGATTCATTAAAGTATACGGCGTTTACATGTGGATTTGTAAATAATCAAATGTCAAATGTCGGCGAAGATATTGTTAAGTTTTGTGATAAATGTTCGACTAAATAGCTTTACGGATTAAATTTGAGTTTGTCTGTTTCGAACAATTCGCCAACCTCAGCAATATATTATTAGTGGTTGAATCACACGCTTCGAGACTATGCCGACCATGGATAAAAGTGAATACACAATCACGTCACCCTGTTGCAAACTGTGTACTTGTTGTATAGTTAGAGGTCATCACAATAGATGACAGATTTTATATCGTCGGTGTACTCAACCAAAAACGTATATGTCTTTGTCAGTTCGCCAACGTAACTACCATTTCGGATCTCGGTACAAATTTTGTTTTTGAATGAAATCGTCGTTTTTTTAGACCAAGTAAGTGCCAATTTTGCAAAATGGTTCTTACGTGATGTTAGAAGAGAACCCACTATGCACTTTACGAACATATCGCGCTCTATCGGGATCCACATGGTCCTTTTTTAAAATGTAATGTTTGTCCCTTAGCTAATGCTCCATTTTCCACAATGTATTTGATGGGCATGTGGTACAAAGGCGGCAAAATGCGTATCTATTTATAAAAAAGCTCATGAGTGGCATTTTGTAAAAATGATGCGTACTTAAAAGTTACATTTACGCGATCTATATCTAGCGTATACAGCATGTTATCAAACGGAGATTGCTCGTGTTGCAGTCAGTGTAAAACCAGCTCTCCGATTCCGATGTCTCTGCTTAACACTTTTAAATCCATAGGAAACTAAAATCTACATTGCAAAAAGTGACGTCCCATATCAGACGTCGCCTTTGAAGGCGTCGTTTGATCAGGGACCTCTTTTTTGCAACAAAAGTTTTTCCAATGGTTAGAGTTTCGGAAAAGCTAAAGCTTATTTAAATATTTTTGTTATTCATTTCGCTCAAATATTTGATCCCAAACCAGTTACAACCGACAATTTTAAATTAAGCGCCGAAAGAGTTTAAATTTTCTTTCTTCATCTTTAGAATATACCGTATGCTCTGACACCAGCAGATGCTTTTGTGGTTACTGTATTAATTATATATGATTAAGAGGAAATGTCAAATCGAAAACGAATTTCTTATTAACTTTAAGTTTCAAAACGCATCGCGACCTTTATAAATTGCCAATTGATTCACAATAAATGGCATCTGGCATTTTTCGTGCGATTTTACGAGCTGACAATTTTTGTTTTAACTGCTTTCTAGTAAGACGTGAAAGCTTTCCACCGACACCTGTACTGTTAAACTAGCATTGAATTGTCTGTCTGGAACATATTCGCCGATATAATTAGTTTCTGTTTGAAGACGGGAAAACACAAGCATTTCTTCAAGGATTTACTTTCTGGTGTATTGTGATATTAGTCTTCCCCGAAACAAAACACAAAGCTATATTTAGTTTGTGTTATTGTCATTTCAATATATGTTTTAACATTTATTGTAATGAACATGGTATGACATTCTCGTTTTTACTTTTTTTGCGAATTATACATACAGGTACGAACCGCGAAGTTTTACTTAACTCAAAAGGTTAAATATATAAGTTCAATCAAAAATATTATATTACTTGAGTATGCATGGGACCCAAATACAATTTCAGGTCAGAAAATCAAATGGCACGACTTCTGTTCCTGTTAACACCTATGCTCAAAAGAAGCGCCGTTTTGCGCCTCTGCCGTAGATAATTAATTGAATTATCATTAATCTAGGTCGTTTCAAACAAAGGCTCATGTTTAACACTTTCCTTCTCTTTTTACAAAAATCACTTTTAATGCCTGGATATTAGTCAAATTAAATTTGACATACAGTTTTGTGCCAGGTTATATGATTATTTATGCCCGGCTGAGGAAGAGTCACCCGAGCCGTAAGGTGAGGTTTGACATGATTTTACAAGTGAATAAATCGTCATTTAACCTGGCAATAAACTGTATAACGAATTAATTATACTGCAAACGTTTTTTAATATCATTTATTAAATTACACGATTATATTTCCGGATTTCCCCTAAGGTGCCTCAAGAGTGTACATGTTCCTGATAGTTGACGTCAAAATTGTTTTCAGGAAAAAATGTTTTTTCGGCAGGAATCCTTCTGGAAAGACATAGTTCTCTTTATTGATTCGTACGAATTTCTTCAAACCCTTCTTTATGCCATGTGAAACAGCTTACGTATTCTTGGCATTTTCCTTAGCAGAATAATTGTGTAAACTCAAACGTACATATTTGAAACGACGAGTCATTTTAATTGGATAGGGGCTCCCCCGGGTATTTGGTATGAACACGGCTCTCACACAGGGTATATGACTTGATATACCCGGCTATTTGACCAATCATAAATGAGGATTTCAACTGTGCAGTATAATAATGTATTATTTGCTGCGGACAAATCTAAACAGCATGTGGTATTAAAGGGTGCATATAATCGTGTAGTAAATTTATTTTCAATCAAAGACGACTGAACAACATGAATAAGATAATAAAACTTGGAATGCAAGAAACTTGGTCAACAGATTGATATATAAAAGTCGTGGTGAATGTTATTATAAAAAGTCTTATGTTATTTATGTAATGCCATTGAATATAAATTATAAACTATAATTTTGTTGTGTATTTGTTTTACTGACACATTTTCACATCTAGATTAATTGCTATTTTAAAATATTATGAAAATAGAAACATGTGCTCCTGAGGAGCAACTGTTCCCGTATTTCCCGTGATATTTTCAAAGCCACTTAAAATTGATAATTTCCTGACCTCATATGTCTCTGTTTTCGAAAGCATAGCATATGATGAGTGTTTTGCAATTTAACCTAGGGGTTAATATGCTAATAAGAATACTAAAATACTTATGTTATCTCAAGTTAAACATTTTACAAGCACATTCTGATATATTAAAATGATTTGGATATTATCAATTACATTGGGCTTAACATAGGATCAGAATTTGCTGAAATAAGTATCAGTTATCAATCTTATGACGCCGTCGCAACTGTGAGTGAAGTTCAGTAGTTTAAGTTAACCAAATCTATTTTAAGCTAATCCACAAGGAAGCAATTTATTAAGAGGTGTTATTAGGCGGTTCTATGACGGAAAGAGAAAACATTCGACCCCTTGCTCCACAAAATTGCTTTTTAGCACCACTGTTACTGATAGCTACTAAACCAGTGTCCAAAATGGAGCATTTGCTAGTCTCGAGAAAATGTTCAATTGCATACAATAATTTCAATACAATAAACAAAATAAACATTTTTCTTTTGCCTACAGTTTTATATTTTGATAAGATGCTTTTCTTGTGTGTAAGTTTAAAAAAAGTTTGTGAATGAGTTAGAAGGTTGAGAATTAATTGGCCGATTATCCCCCTCCCACGGAGCAATTATTCTCTCCTATTATAATGGACATAGTTATTACATTCAAAACGTTGAAATGATTGATGGGCTCTAGTCGATTCCGATTTTAAATTATACCATATTCTTTACGTGCTAAGTACTTTATGACGAATTGTTGCCTGTTATGATTTAAAAATAATTGTGTAAATAAGTTATATCTCTATTTTGTCTCACAACATAATAAGCTCTGAGTATCAAACAGTTTAGTTTCATTTCAGGTCACATCTTTCATGGGACCTGAACTGAAAAGAGAAATTGTTTGCACAAAAAGATCTGTTACGTTTTACAAAGTATGCCTCTTGTCTGCAAGAGGTAATAATAATTCTCGTGTACAAATTGGGAGTGTTCATGACAGGGAAAGTAGATAAATGCGCATGCTGCACATATTTGAATAAATCCATACAGCTGCAGTGTCTGTAAACAAGACATTGAAAGACTGTTTAAGTCATGGTTTATTCTGCCACTGGTACACCTGATAACAGGGTGTCTGTTAACATTTGTGATATAAGTCCTTGTGGTCATGGAATTCGAAACAAATTCGAACAATGCCTTTATTCGGTTTTGTCTAACCGCTTTCTTATATACCAAAAAATTTCTTATATACAAGTCGGAAATTTATACTGAACTATTTTGAAATCGGTGTGGACATACCAACTGTCCTCATATTCGAACAATCGATTGAAAATGTTGCGAGATGGTTTACATTTCGTCGCTAAAAATGTTTAACTGACACACTGGGAGTGTTTGACTTAGTATCTGTTTTCTTTCTTTGTATGATTTTAAATCAAAGCGGGAATCGATATATACAATTGATGTTGTGCAAAATGACACCACTTTAATAAACATTAATGGGTAAAGGTAAACCTTAGCTTTTGAGAAAAAATATGAAGATGAAGCTTTACACCTATCAACACAAAGTCGATAGAAAGAGATTTTACTGATGACAGGATAACTCGTCGAAAAACAGGTCAGTGCCATAGATGGAAACGTTTATATGGTTAGGCTACTGATAAGATTTTAGCTCGCGAAAGCTCGCAAAAACCTGTCTTCCTACGAATACAAACATTTGACACATGGTTATATTCTTACTGTGTCCTTGCTCTTGTTAAAGCTAAATAAACTTTATGGAATATATTAGAAAATAATGCTTAAGTAATTTACTAGCCTTAAGCCTGTTTCTTGGTAGACTATATACATTCATTTTAAGGATGAGAGGCATTATGCAAGTGTGCAAACATATGGCTTCTTCTCATAGTGCAGCATACACATACGAAACACGTATTTACATTTATCAAAGGGTGACATACTCTCGTTATGTCAAGCCGTTTAATGGTGAATTTTTAAATGGACTCTTCCAATTTTAAAACATGACTATTTCAAAATATTACAAAAATAAAGGAGATCCTTTAGTAGCTTATAACTACAGACCCATCACTATGTTAAGCTGTGTCAGCAAACTATTCACAGCAGTGTTAAATAGTCATGTAAACAGATTTCTCGAAGAAAGTAATATTTTATTAGAGAATCAGGCTGGTTTTAGAAAGCATTACTCAACATCTGA
>JAULCE010025897.1:0-13900 GCA_032359355.1 Macoma nasuta | reverse complement strand
GTGATTCTGACTTGTAAAAATAGTCCCCACAACTTCGAGTTATCGTGATTTTACTGTATAAGCATAATGAATATCTTATATATTTTATGATAAATTATGCATAATACATAGAACTAAATTTCAGTGCACAAACGTTTATGCAGATTTTTAATTGTAGTGGAATAGCATGAGCAACTTATTCTCCGGTTATATATTGAACTATTACTTTGCAAGTGAAGACGGACCATTGTGGTCAACGGCAAATAACGGCCAGTCCTCATTTGCGCAAAAGCAGTTCAATAAAACTAGACAAAACATATAATGTAAATATACGAAATAATCTAAATATAAAATCTAGCTAAACCTCCCCTCAATCTGAATTAATCATAAAACAAGATATTTTTTATAATAAAACATATTCTTTTTAAACAAAGAGTTAATACATTGATCAGAGACTTATCTGTGTGTAAAGGGGCAGCCACGGGTCCAGTTAACTGTTAGAGAATTACCCTTTATCCCGAAAAGGTTGTCATCTGTTAAATTTGTCGTCTGCTTCATTTTTAAACAATTTCTAATCCACTTAAATTTGAGTGAAACTTATGTCTGAGTGTAAATCATCCTTCCCAGGCTGCGAATTTTCGAAGTCTGATCAGGATCCAGCCTGACTTAATAATCGCCTAAGTCTTGAATAGAGGGCTTAGCATTTCTGGCAGTTCCTACATTTCTCATTCAATAACTATGCAGTCGCCCTTCATTAGAATCGCCCCTTATATACGATTCTCAGTGCATGGTCACAACGTAAGGCTCTGGGTCCGTATTCACAAAGCTCCTTAGGAGAAAACTGAAGAAATTCTTAAGATTTTCAAATATTCCTTAACTTTATGAAATCCAGAAGAAAGGAAAGTTTGGGAATTTGTTTGAAATTTATATTCAATTTTAATTTATTCTCAGTTTATACAGACACATAAGACACAATTTTTACCGAGGTGAACAAAAGTCGAGTCTGAAAATTTCTCCTTAAGTTGTCCTTAGGTTAACATATTCCTCAGTTGCTCTGTGAATACGGGTCCTGGTTGTTGAAAAGTACACCTCATGTGGGCAATATATTTTGCTAGAAATTAATTTGTTATCCTATGTTTTCAAAGATCCCAACTCCTGGACTATCGGTCAAAGCCTCCACCCAAGTTCCCTTGGATGGCCCCAGAAAGAAGCTATGTCAACAACACCTATGATACACGTGTCACGGAGACTCACGCTGTCCATGAGACGGCACTTGCAACCGAGGCCGCTGGCAATGAAAAGAGGAGGCTTCCGGATGATAAAGTGAGAGGAGAACATAATGCGGATCGTAGCGAGGACAGGACGTTCAGCAAGTATAAAGAGAGAGATGATGCAAAGCTCAGAGCCTCTGCAAGAAACCCGTCCCCTGACACTCCGCCCTATGGACCAGTCAAGTCCCGCTATGACCAATATAGCATGCCCTATGGACCAGTCAAGTCCCGCTATGACCGATATAGCATGTCATATGCGCAGAGACCATTCCAGCAGCAAGTTTCCGGGTAAGATATCACAGAACCTGTGCAATCAGATTATTACCCCAGAATACTTCCCCATTAATTCTGATCGAACGCTCGTCTGCTGGAATTTTAAACCTTGACCGACTTTGTTCAAAATGTGTAATTCTATTGTCTGTGAGTCTATCAGCTTGGACAAGACGTTTGATCTGGGTCCAATTTATTTGCAAAAATAGCTATCGCGACTACATTCGTTATTAGCGAGATAAGGGCTAAGTGTTAGCGCAATAACAAATTTACCTCATTACATCATAGGCAATGTAAGACAATAATCTGATGCAAAGTATGTATAGCTATGCAAAAGGAAAGTGTATGTTTGAATTGTTCTGAAAACATTTGAGCAAATGGAACATATGGTTTCGATCAGGTTCAGATGCCGAGCTTAATATGTGCCTGATCCGCATCCAAGTTGTTTGAGCATATTGATATAGTATCGATTAGCATGATAAAGGTTTAATACAATTATCTCTTTTAGACAAGCTGTTGATAACAGACCATCCGTGGATGGATCGGCCACCGACTACGACACCACTGCGTTACAACACAAGAATAGCCCGATGATGGACTTAAACAACGCCCGACCTCCAATTCCGAGAGCAACTGTGCCAAGAGCTCAACAGTCAGACACGCACCACACATTCCCTACAACACAAACGAGGATTAGTATGCCAGTGTCAAGACAGCCTGTGACAAGACTGATGCCAGGTTTGAGGGATTCCCCTCACAGGGGTAGACATGATACGACTCGACGGACATGTAAAGTTGGCCTGACACGTTCGCAGGGAGCAGTCACACAGATCAGCACAAAGGCCGGTGCACTATCTCCAACCAATGCACGATCCGAGACAAATTATAACATCCGAAAAGATGGAAAAGAAGAGGGTACAATACATGAAATGGAAGTTGAAATCTCACCGAGACAAAGCACATGTATGGAGAATGAAACCACAGAATCTTTTAAAGTTTCCAGTAACAAGGTAGACAACGAATCGCCATATGACAAGCGATATGGTTATCTCAAGTCTGGAAAAATAAACATAGTCGATGAACCCACAGAGGCAAGACGAAAGAAGATAAAGACAAAAGAAAGCACTGCAGCTAAAGTGTTGGTTTCACCTAATGACAATAACCTGGTCTTGTTAGATGTGTCCAGTGAAGAAGAAGAACTAACTGTGCTTGGTGATGTTGGAGATAGTCGAAGAGGGCGTACAAGAACGAAACAGAAAAGCACAGACAAGACAAGCGCATCCAGGTCTGCAACCATGCATACCAGGCGATTCGAATTGGATTCTGTTGATGAGAAAAGAGACAACATCCCAACACAAGAAGCAGGTTATAAAAGAGGCTCACGGAAACCCGGAATAGATGAAGACTTTCATAGCAGCAACAAAGAGCAGACGAAAATGTCAAACAAACGCAGGTGGAAGACCTCAGGCAAACGTAAAATAAACGAGTATGACATGTATAATACAGATCAGATTGGAAAAAATAAAAAGCATGATACAGGACAAACACCAAAATCCACAGCACACGGGAAGAGCATTTGTGATTTGAAAGACAAGAATGACCGCAGTTCCGCCGATTTAAAATCAGTTTTACAAAAAGAAATCAACTCTGAGAAAGAGAAGAAGGAAAAAGTCACGAAGAAGAAAAAGTCTAAGAAGACCAAGTACTCCAAGATATATCCCATCGATGATGGATCAGATATCATAGTAAGGGACCAGATGCAATTGAACAAGATTGCAGCAATGTTTTGTGTAGAAAGTGAGGAGGAGGCTTTGATAAGACGGACATCTGCAATTATGCAGAAAGGTAACGGGAATATCAGGAAGGTCGAGTTTTTCAAAATATATCCTTTCAGTAGGATAAGTGTACCAAAGGCGCATCTCTATCGAGGTAACAAGGAACTAGAATCTGAAGAACAGTTTAAGAAAGGGAGAGCAGTGAAAAAGTGTGAAGACATACAAAAGCCAAGAAAGATCATGGTAGACGATGACGACGACGACAACTTCAGACCTGGGGTCTGGGACTGTAATTTTGAATTTAAAACCCCAAGAAGCAGCGAGAGCGATGCTACTGTTATTACCAATGCTGAAAATACCAACAAAGCCGACGACACCAGATCCATAGCTGAGAATGAGAAAGATAGAATTGATGACGATGCCGAAGAAACTGACGGAAAAGTGAACTGTATATCGGGCATCAGGAACTTTTTTAGAAGGATATTTAAGAAAAAATAAATATTGTTTTGTTATTTGAAGATTGCTTTATCTATTTGTCGTTGTATTTCTTAAAGAGAGAGAGAGAGAGAGTTAACATAAATCAAATGACACTTCAACATGCAGCATTTGATACAGCTCAAGACTCTCTTGATAGACAATATATAGTCGAACCTCAATATCTCGAACTCGTTTAAGACCCATTCAGGATTTAATCGAAACTAAAATCTGAGCCAATAACATATACTTTTGCTGTTCCGGATATGTGCTGGAAATGCGGGAACTATTTTTATAATTTCAAATTACCCGAAGTTCGAATTTAATTCGAATAAAAATCCACCAACTTCGACATAACACGAGTTGACTATATTTTGACTCTAATTGGTTATAATTGATCTACTTTTTATATGTCCTCAATAGATCACTCACAGCGTTTGATAGGATAGGGTGACACAATTTTAGATTATATTCATGTAACATACTATACCTCGGAATAAAAGCGTCTAGTTTCTTAGAAATAAAAGCTCGGTTATGACCCTACTTTCACCAAATGTAAGCTTAATCTATTTGACCTTGATTCATTGCCAGTGCACTAAGCTTTTGACTGCCAATGAATAAACGAGTCTTTTATAGGCAGTCAATATTCAAGTGCAGTTGCAATAAAATTGAATGAGAAATCTAAAGTTGAAATTTTGAGATTGCGCAATTTCTCACCTTGATATGTTGCGTAATAGCAAGGACTGTTTACAGCATGTAGCAATCACATCTTTGACCCTATCATATTTTGTGAGCTAGGAGATATGCAATCGAGTATTGTGTTACAAAATATGACTGGAACGCACGTTTGTACATACGAAAATGCCTCCACCAATTTATTGCACTGGTCATGCTTCATAGACCGTTAATTAATTCAACTGTAACAATAAATACCAAAGTGTCGCTCACGGTGAACTCTATTCAGTATTTGTGATAGGATTCGTGGCTCATTTTGGTCTTTAGATCTACACATTCTCAACATTCCTGGAATTCCCCTTTCTTTTATTGTATATAGTCAAGGTAGTCATTGTACGCATTGAAGAAACTTTTGGGAAATAAAAAAAAGACAAAAAAGATGGTCACGCAAATTCTTCCGTGATTGGTAATATCGTTCAACTAACCGAAACAGCAACGTGTACTATTTCCCATTAAATAAATTATGTGATTCAAGAGTTGTTAACCGATACAACCAGTTTTGAGCCAGATTACATGCCGGAATAACTAATAGCTTCCAAACCGTTTAACATTCATTTTGAAAATCTCAGACATTTTCTTCATACCAATTGCAAACTGTTAGGGGCATGATGTGTTTTCATAGGGAAATACTAACTTACTCACCGCTGTTACAGAGGCAGACATCACATGAATCAGAGGACTGTGAGAGATGAATGGGGCACATTCTTCACATTCCAGACATACCTGTCTCCTGCTGATTATTACCTGGTATTGATCCACTAACTTCTGTTTTCACCCTTATTCTGGCACCTTATTGTCGTCTGCTGAAGTTCTCGTCTGATTGATTTTTTTAACCTTGCTCGGTTCGCCTGAAAGTGAACCTGTTGTTTGAGAGTCAGTCAAACAGTTTGAACCCGAATCAGACGCCGAGTTACTCGGCGTCTGATTCGGGTTCAAGCTGGTTGACGGTAGAACTATGGTCTCGATTGACAGGAAAAGGGTTACGACAGGTGCGGAAATGTATTCGTTTTCATTTAAACATTCAAGATGCAGATATGAAAAGCAATTTGATATTTTCAAATAATGTTCAATGTAACAATTCCAGATAACATGATAAAATGTGCATTTAGCTTTGATCCAAACTTCAAGTGACTTGGTTCGGCTCATGTTAAAAGTTCTTTGACACTCACTAAGGGCAATGTATGTTCTGGACAAAACATCTAGTGCGGTTGGTCATTTTATTTTCATAACGTAAGCCTCTTTGGACTTTTTGTCAGGAGAATTTTTGCTCAAATTCAAGATTCATTCACGCCGAGTATGTTCATGGAAAATACTTTTAAACATTGAATGGCTGCAAAGTCTTGTTAAGGTTTAAATCATTTCTTCATTATTCAAGACAAATAAAATGTTTAGAAACAGCCTAGGGTAAACTTTCAGTCTGATGATATAGGTTTAGTGCTTGAATTCGCCAGCATAATCTCAGACTTGAGATGAAACAATGACTACCAGGCTACACCATTCGGGGAATCATTATTGGGTCTCAAGTTTGGGAATGTATTTTTTTTAAGCCAGGATAAAACCAAAGGTATATTTGATTAGCACAATTGTTTCCATCATATGTTTCAGAAGAAAGTTTTTTGCAAGACGTTAAAGATGACATGGCAAAGGTGTTCATTGTTGTAAGAAAATTCAAAACCAATACTTTCCATTCAAATGAAGTGGAATTAAATTCAATTTGTAAGCCATTGTCACGGATATTCATTAATTCGCCTCAATTTTTATCATAACCATTAACAAAGACTCACTAACTCATTCAACAGAAATATCTGTTTTCCGTCGTTACTAGTTGATCCATTTCCCATAATTTCCCCCGTTCAATCTCCCCTGGCCGGTAAACTGCTGGCTGCTCCGGAAATATCGTTTTAATGAATCATCAATACTGTCTTGGGCGTGGTGCTACAACCAGCTATTGACGTATTGATCCGCTGGCTTACCGCGATATGTGTGTCAACAGCGGGATTATGTCAGCACAGCAGGCGAGGCGGCTCACCGAGATCTCTCAACCATTGTGCCGCTAATTTTGAAATTGTCGTCTGCAACTTATGATATAAGGAAGCCCAATAGTGTCACTTTAATTCTTATTTTATTTTGAAACTTAACAAAAGTTGGCTTCCGTAAATATAACGTTAGATATCTAAATAAAATGAAAATCAGAGATATATTAGTATTCTTGTGTGGTCCAATGTGTGCATCGGTTGACCGACTATGCATCGCTTATTAGACTCCGGCTTGAAATGGTATGACTGATCTGGACCTACGCTGATTTCAATTGCATACGGCTTTGGGAAATGCTCACATTATCAAAAACAATAACATTTTGTATAAATGTCAATATGATAAATTCTAAAGGTATGATAAGCTTGATATTGCGCTCTACGACTATATGGTCACATTAATCCATTTTACTGCCATAGGCGACTCAAGTCGACATTGCAAAAAAGGCAGTCTCAGATCAGACGCCGCCTTTAAGGCGGCGTCTGATCAGGGACTTCACTTTTCTGCAAGACAATTTAGACCAAATATGTTGTGTTTGGAAAAGACAATATTTATTTGATAGTTTATTCGTTTTTTTTATCCAAAACCAGTTACAACCTAAAACTTAAAAAATGGCGGCGAAAGGGTTAAAAAAAACCTGTAAGTGCCATTTTGACAAACTTGCATTAGTGTGACCGAAGATATGCTACTTGACCCTTATCATGTTCAATTTTGAATTATTTCCACTATGTTTATGTTGATATATATGAACACATGAGGACAATACATTTAACATATAGCATATATATGAGTAACAACATAAACTCATTAACATATTGTATGGTAATGGTCAAGAAAGCAAATGCTAACGACAACAAATGTATTTTCAACCTGTCGGTTGCTGTTGATCAAAGCGATTCGCAATTCGAGAATAACTTTTCTCATGGCCTTGCTCAAATCGTCTTTGGCAGACGGCCCAATGTTAATCTACTGATGTAACAGAAACCGAAATTCTCACAACTATTAAATATTTATCCGTACAATAAGGCGTTACCTCGCTCGTGCCACTGGGCGACTGAATAACTTCAGTTTTAGCTTACCAAAACATTTCAAGTTCCTTTATACAGGTGCACAGTAAAACTGCGTTTTTATTACCTTTACTTGATCTTTCACCAAAAAACGACCTTACTGGAAAATTGAAAAAATCTAGAATGCTAGAGCTGTAGCCGTTTTGAGTATGTTGAAACAGACAGTGGTTTCACTGATCAGATGGCTCTTTAGGGCGGTCATCTGATCTGATCAACACTTGCTCTACCTTGTATCACATATGGGACATTAAATGATCTATGCTCTAAAAGACAGATCATGTCTGCGTCTGGTTTTAACCCAAACTGTTTGATGATCTGTTTAAAATTAATGATGAAAGGAGTGAAAAAGTGTATCTATTAATGAAAGTTTATTTTGCATTATAGTTTTGTTGCATTGTAATTGGCAGGAATAAAAATAAACATTTTCCTATCGGAATAAACCGTGTCAGCTTGAATTGCGTGTTCATTGTGTAAACAAAGAGTAACAAGGCGAACATTCGACAAAACCTAGATGTATCATATGACATAACACCGTCTGTCAAACATGCACACAGTGCATTGAAACTTTCGTAATAATTTACCCTTTGTTTATATATTTAGTCTACCACATTCCCCAACTGGCTGGTACGTTAACCCTTTACTCCATATGCTATTTTAAACTCATTTCCAACGAAAGTATATGAATAATAGTAAGATTATCTAGGAGATAAGAAACCATCAATTTGCAATGGCTTTGAAAACATTGCAGAAAATATAGCATTTGCTCTTTATGAGCCAATGCTATATTTCCAAGAGTGTTTTCAAGGTAATTTGCTTCAGAAGCGTCATGAGGCGTATCTATTGAGTGAACGTTTAAGTTACCCATCAAAATAATTTTTTAGGTTACATAATTATATTTTATTACATCTTTAGTGCTTCTAAAATGATTATTTCTAATACAGATTTCAATAGACAACAGTTGATATTAAAGATCTACATTGTTCGCGTTCACTACATTTATAATGTATTTGGCATAGGTATAGTAAGTCAAATAGACATGGTTGTTCACAAACAATTTTGACTTGCGACTCGATGCTGTGTAATCTTCTATCCCGTTGCTTGGAACATTCAACATCAACGCCCGGGCATTAGATGACAATATAAGCACTTGACCCTTATCCCTATATATAGTAGTTTTTGATAAACTCATATTTACTTTTGTAAACAGAACATACTCAGTTCAGACAATCCTATAGGAGTTGTCCGATCTGTGTCTGTGCTGTTTTCCCGTTCGCTCTGTTTGGCCAAACTCCATTCTGTCTGTTATGGAAGAGCTTTATTACATCTTGATGCTTTTTTAATACAATGATTGATTCATATTCATAGGGAGTGGAATCCAAATTTAAATATTCATAAAGTTAAGAGTTAAAGATAATTTCTTCCAAACATCCCACTTGTTTGATAGGATACATGATCATGTTAGGAATTTTAAAATTTCGACTCGAAGCCTCCATCCCTAACCGCTTTGTCAGATATGTAACCGATGTTTACAACGTGTTGCTCCCTGCAAAGCTGAAATCTGCAGCTGCTCATTTTGCGGTTTGTATGAAAAAATAAGTAATAAGCCAATATGGCACTCAATTAAAAACACTGAAATGACAGTTTAATTACATTTATATCATTTGTTGATGTTGTGCGTGCGCTTATATTCAAGGTTAGTGTCAATAGATAAGGGCACACATTTACATGACTGTTTTCCAAATCATAACTGCAGGTGTTCATCTAGCTTTGAGACAAATGAGAAGCAGGCGAATCAGAAGTACCAAAACAAACTGTCATAAATTTTCTGGAGATAAAAAGGGGAACACAGGCATACCAAAATCTAGTCTACCATTGTAAACAAATTGAACCATGCTACTACGTCATAGCTGTCACATATTGTGTGCCGACACGCTTTCAATGTTTAACTCTTTCACCGTCGCAGTCGCCTAAATGCGCCATTGAAAATAGTGCAGTCCCAGATCTGACGCCACTTTTTTAATTTGGCGCCGAAAGGGTTAATCTTGGTTTTCAAAAAGAAGTGCTCGAATAGACCTACCCAGTCAGTTTAAGTATAATTATCTTTTCGTCAACACAAACCCAGTTTGAGTGCATCAAATGTGCTTATGTAAGTAATTTATCGAAGGATGAAACATGTATAATACTACAGATGGTCTCTAGGCTGATCATTAATTAATGATTAAATAGCTTAATAGACTAACCCCACAAACAACGTCTTAGCTTTGATATCGGATGCAGCCAGTTTCGGCACCCGCTGAACCCAAGGCGTGGGAACCGTCCTAGTGAGAACATGAGCCCCGTGCAATAGGTGCAAGCACACGAGGTGTGGTTTAATAGTCAGGCTGTGTTGTTTGTTGATGGATATTGTGTAACTATGTACTATTAACTCATATGATGTTGCTGTAAAATAGTCTTCTGCCTGATTGAGTATGCTTATTAGCTTTGCTTCAAATGTTGGCAAATCTCTTGTCTGAGTTTCAAACAGCTTGGATCCGCGGCCGAACGTATGAGCCGGATCCAAAATGTTTGAACATATTACTAAGGTACGATTAACATGATAGGGTACAATAAAATACAAGCGAGTGACTATTGTCTGATAGAAAGTTAATTTCTTTCGGCACAAATACCGCTTATAAGTACACTTTGCAAACAGTGCAGTAACACTGATAAGCCACCGCCTTTTCAAGGCAGCGATTCATCTGAACTCCACTGTTCGCTGCAATATTTTGATCCTTGACAGAGAAATCAGAAACCAAGTGATTATCTATTCATTTGTAGCCGATCTATTCCTGTGTAAGTTCAACATGTAACCTGAGTGCTGTTAGACAATTAACATGTTCGATGGAGTTCTGTGAGTAAACAGATGTCACATCCAAAGGGACCATATCTGACAACTTCTTACATAAAACCATAATCTTCATACACTCCTGATTTGTCCCTTTGTATGACGGGTAATAAGCAGTCGTTCTGTTATAATAAAGGTAATCGAGGACATTATTAACATATCTCTATGTCTTAGATATAATATAAACAGATATATTTTGATGTAATTTAAAATATCAAAATTAAACCTTGAACAAGTTATTGATCTGGTTGGCATGAGTTTTCTATCGTAATATTCTAAATAAAACATCAACATTTTCAGTGTACATCGTTTTATTTTGTATCGACACTAGTGTAAGTCCAATGGCATTTTAGTTGGATTTCGCGGTGTCAGCTTCTATAATCATATATCCAGTACGGTTGGCAAAATAAATAATTGGGTATTTTTCAGTAAAACAACCAGCATGCTGGCCATGCCACAATCAGGGCTCCAGATAAGCGGCGAGCGTATATCGATCATTTTTACTTTTTTCAATCAAACTCTATACCGTGACCATGCATTAGAATCGTCTTCTAGACGATTCTAATGCATGGTCACACCATAGGGTTAAGTGAAGAACTAAGGATGTTATCATTTGAAATACGCCAGTTATTTTGAGCCCTGTACTGCATTACATGAACGCAGGGTTGGTTTGTCAAGGTTCATTGTCCACTTTCCTCTTCACATAGTCTAGAGCATAAGCCAAACTCAATCAGGGAAGTCCATCAATCGGTCAGTGGCCCAGTTATGTGACGTGCATCATCGGCGTCTTAAGTGTCTGTGTAAATATGGACCTCAACAATGATAATAAGAAAGCAATAATCTTAGCTTTGGCGGCACCGTCTTCTTATTCTGCGAGATACTGTCTGAAAAAGAACGTTATGAAATTCGTAAACAGATAGGAAACAGATCAGACGCCAAGTGGAACTAGGCGTCTGATTTATTTTATAGCTGCTTTTTACATTCAAATGTCAGATTTTGAAGAAATTAGCGGAATTAGAATTCAAAAATATGATCATACGACAATTTTGCGGTAGATACTCCAATTGATAATGAGGTTTTTGGCGGCTAATTTAGCCTCTCTACAAATTCGTTTGTCACTTCAGTCAACAGAATTTTCAAGTGTCACAATGTGTTTATATAATCAAATCTTGCGGTTTACTTGGCCTTAAGCCTGGCCCAATTTTCCACTGACCCAAATCTGCAACAAACTAGAAACTGCGCAATAGAGATAACCCAGTGTTCAGCGCGCAAGATAGAACATGGTTGTAACTCACGTTTTACGTTTTTCGAACTAAATAAACCCTCGTCCAGGTTATGCACGATCGGTAAATTGACGAAGGGAGACTTTACAGTACACCCACTAATTAGTTTGAAACCGGAATCGGAACTTAAATGGAATCGGTATGAACGTTTTCGGAGGGAAATGACAAACGAACCGGTTAAAACTCTCAAAACCGCATGATGCGCTGAATTTAGCGCATCATGTGGTTTATATGCGTTTTGAACCGGTTTGCCATATAAACTGCAAGCAAACCGGCAGCTAATCAGAGTGAAACCGGTGAAACCGTCAATTTGATAAGTTTAACCCTTCGCCTGCTGCGAAAATTGTCGTCTGCTGAAAATGTCGTCTGATTCATTTTAAAAATATCGTCCGATTTTCTTGAAAGTTGGTGAACCTATTGTCCGAGTGTCAAACAGCTTGGAGCCAGATCAGACGCCGAGTTACTCGGCGTCTGATCTGGATCCAAGCTGTTTGAATTATCCTAGTAGTCGCGAACAGCAGGTTAAGGTTTTAGTACTGTACGTTCGATCCGGACCCAAACGTTTATAGTATAAGACAACTGCCTCGCCAAAAGCTTATATAATGAGTTCACTAGCCGTTACTTACAGTATAATCAATTTCTACAACACGGCGGTATACATGTAAGTGTTTTAACTTCTTATCGTGTCATTCTGAGAATGACACACAGGTTTAAATTTTTCAATCTACATCTGATAGCACGCCATCTATTTATCACTCATATAATTTCCTCATTTTGACAATATGAAGTATTAGGTGTATATGGTACACCTGACAAATAATCTGGTAAAGACATCTGCATGACACATTGCACGAAACGCATGTTATGGATTGCAATTGTAAATCCAGATGCGCGTGCACAGTTCTTACAATTATCATGTTATAACTGCGAGTAGTTTTTCTAAAACCACGATTTCTTATAAAATCACGTAAAAGCGATAAGCTTAAAGAGCAGTTAAATTCTTTTGTTTTTATGAACTCGATGATTTTATCCGATGACCACGTAGACCTTAGTGCTAATTTGCCAAAATGGAACATACGTGGATCTAGTGGAAACCCTAAACGTTTGCTGCCTCACTATCGAATTTGAATATGCAAAGTGCTGACAAAAAGCTTCTGGGAGTAGCCAGTGGATAAGCCTATAGCGACTAGTGTTTATATGGTGTTTGTATATTTAGTTTCTCATCACTCTATCCTGTCTTCGCATATTCAATGCTGAATATTCCTGTATATGCAAGTCTCCAGCCACTATGAATATAAATTATAAAACATAACCCTTAGCCTGCTACGAACATTGTCGTCTGCTGAAAATGTCGTCTGCTTCATTTTTATATATCGTATGATTTTCTTAAAATTTAGTGAACCTATTTTCTGAGTGTCAAACAGCGTGGAGCCAGATTAGACGCCGAGTTACTCGGCGTCCGATCTGGATCATGCTGTTTGAATAATCACCTTAGTCGCGAATAGCAGGCTAAGGGTTAACATTGGTTTCAAAAATTAAATCAAATAGTCATTAAGAAAAACCCAAAAAGAAATAGACTTGTGCTAGACAGATAAAATATGCAAGGGTTAAGTGCCTAATTAACGATTGAGTTTAACCCATTTTTCTGAAGAATGACAACTCATTTATCAAACATGCAAAGCAGAAAACGCACCGAATGCAAACATGAAGTTGTCTAAACGATAATTTGTCAAAAGCGTGTTGTCTTGAGTGAAATAAAGTCGTCTAACCAGGGGATATAAACAGACAACAACCAGTGAACAAATGTGAAATTAACGCCTTGCTTCTCTCATTTAAAATTGATGATCAAACGTAAAGATTAGCCCTTTCTATCACATGCACATATTAGACATAAAGAATTGTTGTTTCGAGTGTATAGACTACAATAATAAAAGAAGAGGATAAAATTATTGTACCCCGCCCGGGGTGAAATTTTTTATGTGAGAAAGCCTTCCGGCTAGGTGGTTCTACCCAGAAACCCGTCTGTGCAACTCAGACGGGTTTCTGAGGTCTTCATCCACTTATAATTAGTCGGGCGTCGCAAAATATACTGTCGAAGCGACGTAACCCCCCACCCCCCCCCCCCCCC
>JAULCE010025786.1:0-13902 GCA_032359355.1 Macoma nasuta | reverse complement strand
ACTAGTGGTAAATTTTGGTGTATACCAGTGGTAAATTTCAGTGGTATTCCAATGAAAGTTTACCGCTCAGGTATTCCACTGGAATACCAGCAGTAAACTTTCAGTGGAATACCACCGAAATTTACCGCTGGTATACCACTTGCATACCACTGGTATACCGCTGGTATTCCAGTGGTATACTGCTGAATTTTTTACTGGGGTGGCTATTGAAAACATTGTAGAAAATGGAGCCTTTGTGCTAACAAGCAAAATTAATGCTCATTTAGCTATATAATGTTTTCAAAACAATTCAAAGACAAACATTTTCCCGTTTTTCCTAGATATTAATCCTTTTGATTAGAAATTTTATTGTGGATAAGTCTAAAACTACCATATGGAGGAAAAGTTCAGGAAACATACATCATTACTTTGAAAATGCATATACCCACATGCATCAGTCTGCACAGTTTATCATGAAAATCACATCTTGATGTCATTCATAAATATTTAAAAGGATTTTAGTATTCTATGATTAATAATGATGCATTTCCTTGCTCCATCTGCTATAAACATGTATCAGAAAAATTGCAATCAGACCAAGACAAGGATTTTTCCTAAACAGTTATTATAAATGAGGGAAGCAATTATCCATAATCACAGATAATTATTGTTTGATGCTAAAAATATAATACACAGAGATGGCAGACAACAAGGGCAAAGCTGAATCCCCGTTCCACAAAGTGTGGGCATATCCTTTGAAAGGCCAATAATTGTCATCTGCGATATTTTCATCTGTACTTTTTGTCGTCTGCTTATAATTTTATATAATTATTTAACCTTCTTTTTGGTAGAATAAGTACCATCTATATGTCAAACAGCTTTCAGTGTGATCAGATCACGCGCAAAGCTGTTTGCAAAGGTTACTACAATTACTTTAACGTTTTAACGTTACAGTCTTCAAAAGGATAATTATACTAAATAAAGGTCCTAATTTTGCTTATTTTATATTGGCATCTATCAAATTTCGTCCCCCTGTTGATGTCCTTTTAATATGTTTACAGTAAAGATGACCAACCATAAATTTTATTTGTACAAATCCTCTAATCATTGTATGCAGATGAAAAGGTTTATCATTGTCATTAATTTGCAAACAGTTTGAACCTTCAGGAGCACTCCGATCAGGGTCTATACTGTTTGTCATTTGAGTAATAATTTGTGGTAACGTTATAAATGTAAATTCGACCATTTGGTAAAATAAACATCAATTTGGAGGAGGCAATTATCGTAACTTAGCATAGATCTACCCTTTATTGTTAGACTTTGACCATCCCAAGAAATAAGTGCAATCAAGTCAAATATCACACCAGCTGATGTTACCAAATGATACCGTGTTCATATATTGATTAGCAATTACAATTAGTGAGGATCATTCTGATCAGAGTCTACATTATATGTTTATGTCCTACAGGCCAAAGATTTACCAGTAATTTTGGTGCAACAAGATTAATAAATAAATTTACTTTACAGGAGAACTGTAATTGCAGAGAAAGAGATAGACGGAGAATTTGAGTAATTAAAAAAATTAATCAACAAAAATTTGCAAGATACCGTTATCACTCTAAGTCTTCGATCACCAAGACATGTACAAATCGTGTATCCCCTGATCAGACTGCTCCCTCAGGAGCAGTCTGATCGGGGGATACACTATTTGTCTTTATATTTGATCATTTTCAGTACATTATTTAACAGCAAAGTCAGCTTGTCTGTTTTTGAGGATTGTTGTAGAAATGCCTTGGGGTGATTGAAATTTCCATGCTTAGACTAATTACCACATGTACCGAGTTCACTTTATAATGTTGATTAACAATACTCAATTAAAATCTAGGATAATCAATTAATGCTTTAGCCTAATTTTGAGCATACAAAATAGCTCAGTCTTAATCAATATAACTCATTTCAAATGGATATGTTCTCATTGTAATGGTAAAAGGTTGAAATAAATCAGAAGCTCAATTCAAATCAGTCTTAAACCTTTGCTTCACACACTATTTTAAGACTAATCCACCAGGAAATAAACTGATGAAACTAGAAAATGTGTCCATGGACAGGGATGCCCCCTCTTCCGCCTTGTCAAAAATGCCACATTTTCACAAAAATGGCCGCAACTCCGAAATTACTGAAGTGATTTACATGGCTGTCGAACTTGATCATGATATTTTGGTCACAAACATAAGTGTAAAGATAAAAAATATACGCAAAAAAAATGCCATTTTTGAATTGTATTTAAAATATTGTAGAACATGGAGCATTAAGTTTGCTCATTACTAGGAAATGTTGCCTACAATATTTTATATTGTCATCATGATGGAGTTAGAGAGGCGTTTAAACCTTCAGTAACAGAGGCGTTTAAACCATCAGTTACAGAGGTGTTTAAACCATCAGTTACAGAGGCGTTTAAACCATCAGTTACAGAGGTGTTTAAAAGGTGCTTCTGTGAATGAAAGGGTTATTTGGATTGTCAATATTAGAAATCTTTTCTTTTTTCTCCGATACTGAAATACTTTTCAACTTGAGGGGTAATAAATACTCAATGAACAAGAACAGCTAATATCAGGTCTGCATATGACAGAAGAACGACACCTCTGTCACAGCATAATTACTAAGGCAGAGCATACACACTTAGAAATTCATGAAGCTTGATATCCACTTAATAATATCGTCGACTTCATTCCAAAAAGGCGTAAGTGCCTTTCCTAAAAGGGCACTTACAGCTTTTTGGAACGAAACCCAGGATATGACTGCAGTGAAGTGATTTTTGCCTGGAACTAATCTACAACTGACTGATACTTTAGCACCTATCTTAGTATCACCTCGAATTGCATTGCAGAAAAGTACTCAAGACCCCTGGTGCAAGTGTATTTCATTTAATTTGCTATTTCAGCACTAATTAATTTTATGTGATAAATTGTTATCAAATTGTAAACTAAAAAAAATACAGAAACAGTTGTTTTTTTCAATCCAATTTAAAATGGTTTGAAAATCATATCAGGGGCCCTAAAGCTCAGCAGTAACAGTAACATCTGATTGTACTCTTAACTTTATGAAAACCTATTATGATCCTGTTTCGAAAAATGCCGACCACATTTTAGTTAGGTCTTTTTAATAAATAGCATTGCAATACAATTTAAGTAATTCTACCTGGAGATTTCCAGCAGGTGATAACCACTCAAGGAGCCCTGATAAAGGAGGTCGGTACTCCTGAAACTTCTACATGATTGTGAAAATTTGAATGGTAGCAAGCACTGACCACAGCTATCTGCACATGAGTGGCGGATTTCGTCACCTGTGTGCTTCGACAACAAATAGTCCTGACCCACGATTACTACACAATGTAAACCCAGACTTGAAAACATAGTAGGAAATGAAACATTTGCTCATTACGAGCAAATGCTCCATTTCTAACAATGTTTTCAATAGTCATGTCATGTCACATAGGCTCTCAAAAGCATTTCTGTGGAGTAAAGGGTTAAATGAATGGCATTGTGTGAGCCAGGGGATTGCTAACATTTAACTTCTCAAATTGGAAATTTGCTCAAGATCAGGCCTGGCTTTCACATAGCGTCTCAAGTTGAGATCGTGCTCAAACTCAAAATTTTAATCTCAAATAATGACCTCAATTTAATGAGATATCCAATGTTGAAATTCTGAGTTTGAGCATGATCTTGACTTGAGTGGCTTTGTGAAAACCGTGCCAGATGTTCAAATCTACTGCACCAGTTTTCGACTGCCAATGAAAAGTGTACTTTTTCATTGCCACAATAAAAGGTCTGTGCTGTGGCAATAATCTTATGTTGAAATTTTGATCTTGATCAAGCTTTGAGCCTTTTACTGAAAGACAGGTTTGAGCTTGGCATTGAATCTTAAGTTCCAATTTGAGTCAGCAATGCTTGTAAATATGGACCCTACTGTCTATAAATAGATTGCAATATATTATATAGGGGCTATTTTCTGTTGTAAATGGGTTTTGCTCAATACCTGATCATCAGCTTGGGTGTTTGTCTTGCAGGCCTTGTAGCACCAGCCCTTGTCCTGTAGGTAGGCAAGGAACACAAACAGGGGCATGAAGCCCAGGGTGACCCACGCCTCCCAGGGGTCAATGACCTCAGGGGTAATATAGCGGACCACTATCAGCATCCAGATATAAGCCCACATTGACCAGGCACTGGTCAACAAGAATACCCCAAACTCCCGGATCCTTTTCACCTCGTTTGGCACCGACATGATGCAAACTGCTGTAATCAGTAGTAAATTAAATGCGGCACTTCCAATGATTGTAAAGGTTCCCAAAGAATCCTCTTTGGACTGCTCCGTACCCAGCAACCGGGCACTTTCTATGGTGGCCAGCAGGATTTCGGGCGCACTACTACCTAGAGCCATCAGTGTTAAGTTGGCAACCGTCTCATTCCATATTCTGATATGAAATTTAACCATTTCATTCTTTTCCTTGTCCCATTTTGCAATTTCACGCTCTTTGCTAGTTAATGATTCAATACTATTCATAAATATATCAGATGCTATTGCTATGCCAACAAAGAAGTAGAGCATGCATACTAGGTAGAGTGCGCCCCTTATCCCCTCATGCCACAGGTTCTCTGCAGGGATCAGCAACCAACTCTCACATCGATTGGAATTATTACTATCCAAATATTCCACCACGTAACCTCGCGAATAGTTGGAAACATACAGGTGAGTCATCTTCTATTGCTTTCACTGATCTATTGCTGATGAGACAGGTGGAACCTTAAACTGCACAAAGGTGGCTTATTAGATCCATGCTGTAATAAAATACTCCAGGTGACATAGCCATGTAGCTGGGTTCACAGAACTAAGATCCAACTGTTTGAGAAAATTCCAATAATGACTATCAGCAATCCTCTAACACAACCATTGCAGATACCTTTACATTCCTAGAAGTGGTACAGGAACATTAGTTTTTATCAATTTCATTAGTTTCTCTTCATTTTGATGCAACAAATTGCATGCAACGAATTTTCAAAACTATGATTTTTCTTTTGATTTTTTTTATCATTTCTGCAAGTTTTTTAAGAAGTGAGTCAGTGTATAATAAAGTGTATAATAAATCTAAGTAAAAACAGAATTGCAATGAACTGAATGCACAGTTTATGCATCTGACCTTGTTCCAAACTGTTTTAAAGGTTATCAATAAATAAAGACTAAGGTTCCTACTACCACTGAAGTGACACACGTGCCTCACAGATCTCGAATGTCCACAAGCACTCTCTGTTCATGCAAATCCCCTGTGACGATACATTAAAATATTTATCCTAAATATCTGGACAGCATGAAATCTTGCTTTCTACCTTACTTTTTCCCTTATTCAACAAACAGATTTTGCAAACTTCTAGAATACAACAATATTCAAATATAACTGCTAACAGGTTAAGACCCAGATCAAACTGCTCCTTTAGGATCTGGGTCTTAACCTGTTTGCAAATGAGTTTTTGTCCTGATATTTAGATTAAATCCAGCATAATCCATCCAGAATATATATAGAAGCGTTCACCATTCCTAGCACTCACTATCTGGCTATTGTCTACTGGCTTGTTTTACAACCGACCAAGCATGTAAAGCATACAGGTGTAACATCTTACCAGTCCAACCTAATTAAAACTGAGTTCTGAGCCCTGTAATTTACTCCTAAGAGATTGCTACCATAACCCTGTACTCAACTGCCTATCTAATGTCTAGTGCCCGTATATATCAACCAAGCAGTACCACACAATACTAAGTGACTTCTCCCCTCAATACAAGTTGACTGACAGGCAAAGTTAATTGTTCATCTCATCTCAGTGGTCAAAATTTTCACAGATAACAAAGGGAGACTACTGTGGCTGTACCACAGCTTCTGTTACTTGAATTTTACCACAGTTATCTTATATTTTGCATACTTTTTCCCATTAAAACCATTCATTGAGAAAGGACAAGCTTACTTTTGATTTTTAAGAGCATTTATCGCAAATTGAATGTGACGAATCATGCAAAGATGAATACATTTTTACTCTCCTGTTAATAAACCCTTTACCATGCTAAATATATTTATTATCTAAATTACAGATAATACCACAAAGCCTAGATCATTAGTTCTGCTTCAATTTACCCTGTTTGAAGTAAATATATCTATGTGAGGCTCCAATGAGGTGATCCGCCATTACAGACAGTTACTACTTTTTCTATTCATTTGCAAGTGTCATGATTTAATTACTTTATCTGTAGAAATACTGACAAGTTCTTCTGGCTAAATGACGTTACAAGAGTTGATTAACCCATTTAATGCTGAATTGTCAAATGGACTGATCCAATTTTGCAATATGACCAGTTTATATTGACATTTTGGGGATGTTTTCCCCTTAATATTAAAATATGACCAACAGTCCTGAAGGAGCCCTCTGATCTGGGTCTACACTGTTTGCAAATGATGTATGAAATCATTTAAACAGTAAAAGGGTTAAGTAATCATTTGGAACACCCACTGTAGTCAAATCATCTATGTACATGTACGCCTCTTAGATGCATAGGGGCAACACCCTTGTTGAAACGTGGTCAAATTGGTCATAGCTTTCTTCCAGACATTTAGGCCTTAGCCCATCCAATGCTGAATATTAATAAAAGACTGTCTTCTATAAATGTGAATTTTTTAGAATAATGAAATTGGCTTATAAAATAATACGTTGGTTGCCTAGGGAAACTATAGCCTTCGCTCAACAGAATATATATACAAACAAATGCAGATGTTTTTTTCTTGTTGGTTTAACTAAGTCTTAAATTAGCTTGAGGAGGAAAGGGTTAAGATGTTTAAGAAGTTTTTGGCCAGCAGGGCAGTTAGCAAATACTGTGGACTCTGATAAGAATCTTCACAATTTGCCTCTCTCTCTGATTAATTTGAATACAGTGTCAGCCTATTCTGATTTTTTAAGATATGATTAAAGTACTTCCTTGGGGTTGCCGAAGTCAGTTCGGTACGTCACAGGCATGACCTCTGCATGTCAGCAAACCTTGGAAAGTGGTCTGATCTGGCCAGGCTTTCACTAAGCATCTCACATCGAGATCGTGTTCAAACTCAAAATTTCAATCTCAGATATTGACCTCAATTTTATTGCTACTGCACTACAAGTCATATTTCAAAATTGGAACAGACCATTATTTTTGAGAATTTAGCATTGAAAGGGACAAGAATATTGGGCCTGATTTGACCCTGATAATTTTGAATTACTGTGGATATTGGGAGGTATTTTGACCATTTACATTTTTTCCCCCAAATGACAAGTTAACTTACGATAAAAACTTCACGTATGAAGACTTGACCTGTGGAGCGAAGGAGACAATCTGATATGAGCAGATAATTATTCATCTTCACAAACTGTGCCACTATTTACGTCATACGTTTACTATTTATAAAGAGTTCATGTTAATTATACGCTACCTACATACTAATATTAATTGCCTTGTGTGACAGTGAATGAACCCCTTTCACTTACAGATAATGCTTTTTGCATAAATTACATGTCTCCGTAGCAGATCATTTTCTTAAAAACTATGTGGGAAATGGAGTATTTGCACAGTATAAGCAAAATTTATGCTCTAATCCTCAAAATTCCAGACAAGTCCTTTTCATAACATGTCTTTATTGTGGATGAATTTAAATGTGACATTATAGAAATGGTCGAAAGTACCTAATTATTGATCTAAATGTTTAAACCTTTATTTCGTATACACCCATATTTATGCTTTTTGCAAGAAGTGTTGACCTGCAGGAGCAGTGAGATCACGCCCAGCTCTCACTAAGCATCTCGAGTCGAGATCGTGCTCAAACTCAAAATTTCAATCTCATGTATTGACCTAGATTTATTTGCTACTGCACTAGAGTTTTGACTGCCAATGAAACATGGAATGTTTCACTGGCAAACACAATTTTAGTGCAGTGAAAGTAAAATTGAATGAGATATCCAATGTTGAAATTTTGAGTATTTATATAAGCACCATCTAGACCCGAGTCGCTTAGTGAAAGCCGAGCCAGGGTCTGCACTATTTGTCTTTTGAATCTAGAGGTCTTCCAGTGTTACCAATCTGCCATGTAAATAAATTCCCTTTTTCAGAGCTTAATTATATACAAGATTTAATGATCCATGGGTTGAGTCTTTACATAAATATTCATGAAGTTTAAAGGCCTTAATCTTTCTTAAAATAAGGGGATAATGACAAAGCATACATAAAATGTTAGATTTGATCAAACTGATTATGATACTTAACCCTTTAAGTGCGGGAAACCAGTTTTTGTGTCTTCACAAACAGTGTAGACCCAGAATCAGAGGGCTCCTTGAGGAGCCCTCTGATCAGAGGTCTACTCTGTTTGTCATATATGAATATTAAGGGGAATTCATCCCAATAATTCATACACACTAGCCATATTTCAAAATTGGAACAGTCCATTTGAGAATTCAGGATTTAAAGTGTTATAACTGTCCTTCTGTATCAGTCATTCTATTCATTAGCCTGAAAGGTTCATAACTATGACCTACAAACTGACTGGGTCAGAAGGCCAACAAAATTACTGTGTCAAAAGGTCTACCAAGTAACTGGTAAAAATTAAAGAACTCAGACTGATTCATTAAAGATAAAACAAGAGTGACACTCACAAAAAATACGCCTGTCAATCGTTTCTTGAATTTAGGACATCTTTCTATCACACTATGGCCATTTGAGAAACTTGGCCAAAAATTTATACCAACAAACATTTTCAGTAAGTTTTGGTGAAATTCAGATACAAACTGTTCAAGTTAGAGAGCGGACAATATGGTGGAGCCGCCCGCCTGCTCCTCCACCATGGGTGTTCCCATAATACCTCCAGTCCTAAACTCCTAAAACCTAATTGGGTCATTTGATATACAAAATGACTGTGTCTGAAGGTCTAGCTACCAAATTAATGGAGAAAATCTAAGAACTGACCCATTCATACAATCTAAGAACTGACTGGTTCATAAGATCTACATTCTGACTCCGTCAGACAGTAGGATCATAAGATCAACCAATTTACTGGTTCATAATATCAAGGAATTGACTGGTTCATTGTAGTTGTTGTTTACGTTCGCCGTATGGCTGTATTGCATGGTGCTGCGCTTTTGGTTAGGAGAGTGCCATAACGGCTCAGCACATCTGACTTTGACCTTCCTGGTGACTTATGAGGTACACCTGGGACTGAAACCCGGCCAGTCACATTATATTATTCTGACACCGACTTTCCAGTGTAACACTTACCCGAAATCCTGAGCTTCAAGGGTTTGACCTGGCCCAGGGATCAAACCCAAAACCTCCCAACCCGTAAGCGGACCCTCCAACCACTGAGCTATGGGGGACGGTATACTGGTTCATATATCTAGGAGCTCGGACTGGTTCATAAGATCTACATACTGTCTACCAAATGACTGGTTCTTATTAGATACCATTAAAGGAGCGGACATGACTTGTGTATCAGCTTCCAAAAAACAAATCTCACTATTATAAGAAAAAGATAATCAATATTTCAAGAAATAAATCTGGATTATACTGTTTATATATTTATGTTTGTGATCCAGGCCTGGCATTTACTAAGCGATATGAGTCGAGATCTTGCCCAGGCTCAAAATTTCAATGTTGAACTTCTCATTCAATTCCTTTACCACTTCACTAAAATATTTGTCTGCAAGAGAAACATTACATGTTTCACTGGCAGATAAAATTATAGCGCAGTGGCAAAAATAATTGAGGTCAATATCCAAGATAGAAATTGTGAGTTTTAGCTCAAGCTCGACTCGAGTCATTTAGTGAAAGCCAGGCCTGGGCCTGAAATATCTGCCACTACCAAAGTCTACCATACAAAGAGTAAAATAGTCCGATGAATTCAATCAGTCACCATTAACATACAGACCTTTTTCTTCTTGACTTAACCCTTTACTCCAAAGCTATTTTTAAACTAATTCACAAGGAAAGAAACTGATAAAAATATGAATTTCTATAGGCAAAAGAAAAATACCATTTTTGAATTGATTTGAAATCATTGTATGAAATGGAGCATTTGCTCATTATGAGCAAATGCTCCATTTCTTACAATGTTTCAATATTTATCAGTTACAGAGGGGCTAAAAAGTGCTTTTCTGGAGGAAAAAGTTTAACATAATTATACTTGATTCATAGCTTCCTTAAGGAGCCTATCTCGCTAATAAAACACAATGCCAGACAACTTCAGAACAGTGTTTCAGGCAGTATCAGTAATTTGGTGGCTGATCGGACAAGCCCGTTTCCTCCTCAGACAAACTGTCTCCAATTCCTTGGAGATCTATGTCTCATCATCAGACATATGCTACAGCATATTGCAGAATCTGTTAACGAATTCCAAAAATAGAACTGGGATATTAATGGGTATCACGACAACCAATTTTTTGAGACTCAATTGAATTTGCTGTGATTACGATAACTTTTGTCTACACTTTGTTCCTTAATTTCCTTTTCTTATAGACACTAATTTAATAAAGAAAAGGCATTTTCTATTGTATAACATACTGAAGAATTTAAAAAAAAAAGTACCAAAATTACCCTTAATATTTGACCAAGAGGGCATGGGTAAATAAGCAGGGGCAAATAGTGTAGACTTTGATCAGGGTCTACATTATTTGCTTCTCTGTCTTATAAATTATGAGCACATTATTATGTGGTTAAATCGATCAGCTTGTTTGGGGATAACACTGTCAGCGGCATTACAGATATAGAGAATAATAATTGAATATAACACTACAAGTGTGAAGGAGTTACAATAGTTTGCACCAAGCCATCGAATTGTGTTTTGTAAATTTAAACATTGAGTTGTAGAGAAATAGCTCGGACAAGAATTATTGTCAAAGGGCCATAAGTTAAGACTGAGAAAAAACATCCCACTAGAACATCCTAATGATATGCACATCTCCTAATGATGATAAAGCTTCAAGTGACTGTTTATGACATTTCAACCGGCAGTTGTGTCGAGACACAGCGGAGACAAGAAGTCAACAGACCAAGAGACAGACAGACAGGCAGAGTGACTCCTATATCCTTTGAAAGACCAACAATTGTTGTCTGCGATATTTTCGTCTGCACTTTTTGACATCTGCTCGTATTTATTCATTTAACTTTCTTTGGTATAATAAGTACAATCTGAGTGTCAAACAGCTTGGAACTTGATCAGACGCCGAGTTACTCAGTGTCTGATCAAGCTCCAAGCTGTTTGCAAAGGTTACTACAATTACAGTTTTTATGTTACAGTCTTGCAAAGGATATAGCCCCTTCCCAAACTTTTGTTTACGGAGAAAAAGCCAGAGCTAAAATTTTGAGCTTGAGCAAAATCTCACTCTTGAGAAGTTTAGTTTATGTGAACGCCTCAGAGCATCCATTAATTTGGACCTAAAGGTTTACAGGCCCAATTTAAATCCATGCTTACTTAATGATCATCAACAGTCTATACCCTTGGCTTTTTGAACTGTCACTATGCAAATCAAGGATATGAGTCTTTTACATGTCATTGATCATAATGGCAATTGCAATGGTACATCTTTTTTAATTGACCGGTGTGTCACAGGAAAAGGGGCACTCGGACAGCGCAAAAAGTGTAGACCCAGCTCATTTTTTAGGGCTATTATTCCAGTATTCACTTATTGTATTATGAAACTGTACCATTTAATATTCATTGTAAGGTTAAATGGGGTGTCCTCTATACTTGCAAACAGTGCAGACCCTGACCAGATGCCACGTCAGAGACGTGGCGGCTGGTCTGGGTCTATACTGTTTGCACTGTCCAAATTCCCCTTTTCCCCATGACGCAGATCAATTTACATAGTGACAGTTCAATAAAACCAGGAAATTCAATATTAAAATCATCATGTATTGCAAATATTATCTATTATCACCACTGACATGCAACAATGCAAAACAGCAGCTGTTTTCGCAAGACAGAAATTATTTTATCCAGAACAATTGTACAGATAAGGATACATCAATACCATGACTGTTCAAAAATCATTTCATCTCTGCCTTATTTAAATAGCTATGCATGACAAATGTCATGTTGTATTCAGTTCAAATGAAACACAAACGTGTAAACTGGTCAGAATCTTACTTTTGTTCTTGTTTCTACAAACAATAATTACGATGAAAAAGATTTTCTTTCTAAAACCATACAGAGATCATTGGTATCACCACCAATTTCCTTGAGTGCAAGGGAAAGAACTAGATCAAAGGCCCACTTTAACCAAGAATACAATTATTCAGTTCAAAGAAAAGATAAAATTCTGCAATGCAAAATCCATTGTTTGCAAAAGGGATTATTAATTTATTCAAGCAAGGGCATTATAACACAAGTTCACTGACACGAAATAGTGTTTCAAGGACACTGATGCCTCTTTTTTAAAAATAGGTCACAACTCAACCAATAATTGGTTTAATCCTTGCTGTATAAATGAAAATATGTGTGTGTTGCAATCAATGTAGACCCAGATCAGAGGGCTCCAGAAGAAACCCACTGATCAAGGTCTGCACTGATTGAATATTGACGGCTTGGTGCAAAACTATTTTAACTCCTTCCAAAATGTGAAGAACTAACAATAGTTTTGCACCAAGCCATATCAATATAGAATCTGTCACGCCAAATTCTATATTTTTCCTAGTAAAACATTTTATATCATTTTATTAGGCAGAGGCGCAAAAGGCTTATCTATAGAGTAAAGAGCTAATTATTTTGATCTTTAGTCAACATCTGGTCACTCTACCATGACTTGAGTTCTTTTTATGATGTTCAATAGCTGGTTGATTTGTACATAGAGGACATATTGCATGAGTGGTAATTTCAATATGAAATTTATAAAACGAGTTTTCTAAATTTGATAAAAACAAGTCTTGGCGAGCTTTTATCAACTTTAGTAAATTCGTTTAAAAAATGTCATATTGAATGAAAACGAATGTTATATTGTATTCATATGATAAATTCCAATATGGAGATTATAAGGGCTAAATACATGTAATGTAGCTATACAGTGCGGTCATTCTTATGCTATTTATAATGACATCACGTAAATTGTTATCTCACTAGTTTTGCACCGAAAATTATATCACTCTGTTATATCACGCTGGCGACGTCATTTATGATATAAACTTGTATATCTCACTGTACAGGCCAGATTTGAGTGAATGAGGGTCTGTTCTGTTCTGTTCTATAAGACTAACCTCTCTCCCCCTCAGTCATCCGTGGTCTACACTGTTTGCAAATGATTCATGTGTCTGTTTCTTTATACACAATAAGTGAATTTAAGAAAAAAATGCACCTCAAACCAAAATGAACCCTTCCCAAAAATATGCTAAGAAAAAACCCTGTATGAAAGTCTCCCAAGAAAAAGTTTTGTGTTAATATAATTCAGTACCAATCATTGAAGATCAAAGGTTACCATGTTTCTTGACCCTGAACAAAGTCTACATTGTTATCAAACTTTCTAAATAAATAACCAGACTGTTCAAAGCTAAGGAAATAATATTATAAGACATTTATAGCAAGGGAGATAACTTGTAGAGGCTTATATGTGCACACCTCAAGGGAGATAATACCTATTAGCTAAAGTTTACAGTCATGCAAGAGTTGTGTAGAATACAATTATTGGCCACACATATTTAGGAAGAACTAAAATTTGATGGCTTGGTGCAAAACTATTGTAACTCCTTCACAATTGTTGTGAAGGAGTTACAATCATTTTGCACCAATCCATGGAAATGAGAATTTAGCCGCTTCACCCCATAATGCTATTTTAGACTCATCCACAAGGAAATAATCTAATGAAAAGATGAACATGTAGG
>JAULCE010025675.1:0-13904 GCA_032359355.1 Macoma nasuta | reverse complement strand
GGAAGTGATATTGGAACATTTAGTTTGCAGAAAACTGAACTTTTACATGGTAGTCAAAATGCATCAACATTCGTTACGTTGATGATTGAGGGACTATTTGTTTACGTTCAAATTACCAGTGGTTTGAATTAAATTCATGCTACATTGTAGCTTTAAGCAAGACTATAGGCGCCTCAAACACCAAGCCATGACTTTTCAGTTTACCATGTGTATGACGTGAACGTTGTTTGGTCGTCGCTATGACATCTGGCATCACGAAATCATGTTTTTACGGCAAAAACCTATATGGAAGACGTGTATCAAACTGTCTTAGGTTGTTAGAAATATCGTGTATTCGATTTTTGTTAGTATTATTATAATGAAACTCGTTGGTTATCAAAAGCATGCCATTCGTTTCATAAAAAAAAGAATTTGAGTAAACACCCGTTTTAGATCCACCATTGATACATTTAACTATGTATAAAATGTGAAATAGATATTCAAGATTCTAATAAATATTTTGCATACAACTTGGTAGGAATATTTTACATTATATTCGGATAAATCTATTAAAGAATAAGTAAATGATGCACGTGTATTGATTTAACCTAAATTCTGTCGTCAAAACAAGTCCGCTGAATTCTCGTATTCTTGATCTCTGAACCACGTTCGATTTGTTTGAAATATGGTGATAATTTTGCCTTAGTGTCAGCCTGATTGGACCCGGTTCAAACAACGAGTTACCCGATGTCTGACCCGAGTCCAAGCTTATTGACGACATCACTATGGTCGCGTGTGGCGTGATAAGTGGGGGATATATTTCATAAGGTTCGTATTCATATAGCATATTCTGGAATTGAACCTCCTCTTAAAAGTAGCATCTTGTCAATATTCTTCTTAGGGTTATAACTGATATGTGCATTCAGTGCTGACAGACAGTTCTGTAATATTCTTCTGAGCGTCGTTATTTCCCTACTATTGCAAGCATTAAACTCGGTCTGGATAACTAGGATATACTAGGAAAGCGTATGCATATAGTGTACGAAGATGCAATGTAAATTTCCTTCTGTTAATATATTCATTCCTTACGTCAGCTTATTACCTTTTTGATACGACTATAATTACACTATTGAGTAAAGTGTTAATATGCGTACACTAAACTAGTTCTAAGTAGTTTATACTGTTCCCATATTAGAATAAATTTGTCCTCAATCGCGATGTGGAAATCATTGGCCACATCATAGTCTGTGTATAGAGTTTACAATGGTACAATTGCTAATGATTTCACAGAGGGCATTATTTTCGAAGAATGCACTTACATTCTTTTTTGAACAATATGAACTAGTGATATCAAATTATCTTATATCCATGTTCGTAAACAGGAACTGCTAACGCTTATATTATCGCAAAAAGGCAATCACTTCATTATGGACATATCATGTCCTCTGAACAGTTGAAATGCAATAAAAATGGCTTACGGTTTAGCTGTGTCTCATGGGCATTCAACAATGATTATGAATTACGCAAACACGTTCTCCGGTGGTTTGGGTTTACATACAACTTTAACCATCTTATCTCATGTTGGTGTCCACCACGGGAGAGTAATTTATACCCCGATGTACGCCAAGTCTCAAACAAAAAACCAGCAGCCCGATAAATTGATATCTCCAGAAACAATGTTATTGTCGGTATTGTTAGAATGACGTTAGTGACATGTTAAAAAGATGATACTTGCGTCTTTATTTAACTAGAATGAAAATAACTCGCGAAGAATAAGTAACAGCTGCCAATTCCATGCTAATGCAAATTTACTAAAATTGAGCCGATCTGTACTTCATTGCAAACAATGCAAGATCTGCAGAAGACCGATATTTAAACTGTTCGCTTTTCATCAGAGCAAAATATCCTCTGTCCCTACAAATTATAACCATTTATGTAATGATCATAAACATTTGGTTTCTTAGGTATACGCTGTTGAAAACGTGTTTTGGTTGGAACCCGCACAGTGGTGCTCCTTTGTTTGCTATTTAGTTATTGGGATATATGTAATAGCGTTATGTTATATGTAATAGCGATACGATGTGCCCTCTCTGAGCAACCATCAAACAGAATAGTTACCGTTAAGGCAATGTGGTCACTTAATGCGAAGCAAATGGAATGCAAACATCTCGCTTTTGTTCGGCATTTATGTGACCACCTTATTGGAAGACCACACATGCATCGTTGTTGAGGGGTAGCATATTGTATGCTGACTGTACATACATACATAATTCTATTTCAAACAGTTTATCTAAGAACCTTATTAAGTGTTAAGCCTTAAGCAACTACAGAACAGTTCAGGGCAGCAAACAACTTGGATAGCCAAAGTCGAGGGGGTGGTACCTTTTCAGGATTGGTTTCAATATAACAGGAACATTTGCGGTTTTGCTACTTTCAGTTCAATGTAAAATATAGGCAAAACTAAATAGGGTATGGAACGGCTAATGTCAAACCTATACACTAGCCATACTCCTGAATCAGCATGTTTTTCATTTGTGATTCAGTGCTCTTTTCGCCCTATGTTTATAATTTAATGACATAAAATAAAATGAATATGGTTGTTTAGACTTCTGGTTTTGTTTTGCATTATACAGAAGAACCTGTTAAAACAGATCGCTAATATACTACACATAACAACATATAAAAGTTTTGGTAGCTTGCAGTACAGGAATAATGCATAAAGCTCCCCCCCGGGGTGGGGGGGGTATGCATATTGTTTGTGCTGCATGAAACATTCAGTCGTCTAAACAAGCACCAATGCGTAGTCTTTGGATGGCCACTGTACAGACGTTTTCCGTACATGCAAATTATTTTACCGCAATCATTTGAGGGATGGAACCATACATTCATCAGATGATGCAATAGGTATCGATGTGGATTAATAGCAATGTATAGATTTGCACTGTCTTTATTATTGCTATTTGCAAGACAAGTAATATAACTTCATGTATGAGTGATTATCTCGTATGATTATTGAACTACATCACAGACAATCAGAAAAATGATTTCTATCAATAGGTTGCTAAGATGTTTTCATTGGCAACGAAATTAAGTACAAATGAATAATCAACTTAAACTTGCATCATTATATTGATCTCACTGTACATGACAACTTGATATTGACGCTTAACTGTTGTCACGCTTGTACTCTTAAAATGCAGTATTTCGAAACAGAATATTATAGCATGAATATGCATTTCAATTTGGCCTTCAAGTATTCCCGCTTTAAGAAAAAACAGTACAACAATTTTGAGCTACTGACAATATAACATCAACACAGTTTAAATAAATTGTTTATAAGAAGTAACAATAAAATCATACACAAGTATGTAAAAAGTTTGGCTATTGGTATGCCTCTTTGACTATAAAAACAAGATGTGAGTATGTGATTTGCGATGTTTTTTGTAGTTTGTTAAATGGTACTGTCAGATCAAATCAATCACCATGTTCAAACACGTTGTTTAAATTATAAACATTTGTAAATTAATACATGCAGACAGTGTTCTAACAATCTTTGTAAATCCTTACGCATTTATATTATGATTGTAATTAATACATCTATAATTATTGAGAATTGGGAACTAAGCATATAGCCAAGCGGATATTGTCAATTAAATGTTTCTTTCTAGACTTGGGTTAAATATTAGCAGTAAATGAAATTACATTTGATACGTAAATTGCTATACTAATTAACAATCTAAATATTAAGAGATTTAGTACTAACAAATACATGTGTTTTTCCCATAATAGATATTTTCAAAACTCTTTGTTGTACGTTTGGACTTTCAATACAATTACCGTATACCAACAGCTAATAGTTTAAAGTATAGAGCATAGGCAGGTTTATAAAGTTTGCATGTCCTGAATACTTTGGTCTATATGACTCAATCACAATATATATGAGTAATAGAAATAATATCTTTGAGAATAGAGAAACCCTATTATAAATGGTTTGGAAAACATTTTGTCGCAAAAGAAATATCCAGTTGAAAAGGGGTTTCTGCTGCCAGAATTGTAGCCATGCTCATCAATTACTATCTGTTCATTCCATGTTAATCTTTGGAGCAGAAAGTATGGGTCCTTTATTCAATGTCTTCAATTTTAATATGCCAATAACACCAGGCTGTTTCCGGATTAATTTCAAACAACGCAAACCAATTGTCAAATTTGGATTTTGTTACGTGATTACTCTGCGTCTCATCAATATCCCAGGCATAATGGCCTTTACAGAAATAAATATATTGGAGAGCTAAATCTTCGGAAATTGCTGACCTAATTTATTCAGCAAAATGCCTCCCGGTCGAGTCTTTTATTAACAGCGTTATTACTATTCACGGGCGGCACTCGCCTAGAACAACTGTCATACGTTTTAAAAGCGCAGTTATAGAAAACTTAGAAGAACACGCAATTCTTCTGCATTTTGTCATTTTTTATATTTGCCTTGAAATGGTATACGAGAGAGTCATACATGTCTTTGGGAACCGTAATTACTGGAAGAATTCTGCCAACAAGGCATTGGCAAAGTGTTTAGACCCTGACCAGACTGCTCCATAAAAGCAGTAGGATCAGTGTCCATACGTTTTTCTTATATTATCGCTTATTTGAAACATATTTATATGATGTTGTAAATGCAGCTTGGCCGCTTCTCGAAATGATTACAGTAATTCCACGAAGTCGCCGAAGACGAATAGTAATTTCGGTAGTCGTAGTTCATCGAAAAATATACACATTACATGTTGATGCATTTAATGTGTCATCGAGTAAATAATTGACACTCTATTGTAAGACTTTTAAACAAAGCGATAATCTGATAAAAAGAATGAATGTTTATGTAAAACGGATGTTCAGTTGTCAATACTCCTGACCTCATGCTGGTATTCACCACCATCGTTAAAATGATTATAATATCAAACTGACCGCAATTACATGGAACCGTCTCAAGGGGCAAAACCGCGAGAATTTTTTATGAAAACAATAAATTGGTCGTTCTAGTGAACTAAAGAGCAGATAAAAGCCATATTTGCATGTCTGTTTGCCGGATGCGTGGCGCCATTCATTTAACATTTATTCTTGACAAGATGCCATTATTCAACTCAAAGCTGTGTGATAATAAGGACAAGTTTGGCGGCACTTCGAAAAGGGACTTTTATGGTAGAGTGTCACTCAAGACACAGCTTAAGAATTCTAGGAGGGTGTCGATAAATGTAGTATTCGACAAATATTTTACCAACCCGTTGAAATCGGTACAACTTGTTGTCTGCAAATATTCGTTACAGAAAGTTTGAAATTATATGAGGCTGTCTTTTTGTAAAAACGTCGAATCGTTATATTTTGGAGTTACTTCTTTATACCACCAATTCGATTGAGATGGGAACAAGGGCAATAGGAATTAATAAAAAATAGTTTCTCAATTTCTACACGTATCCACAAATTGAGAGACATTTTAACCCTTATCCTACCCTAATTTTACGTGGATGCTCGAGATAACAAGTATCGTGAAACTTATCGGGTATATCATTAGAAACAATTGTTACAAACGAGTCACGTTATCTCGAACTCGCCTTGGACGACTTCATGCTCAACTCACAACTAGGTTACTCGGCGTCTGCTTCAGCTCCAAGCTGTTTGCAAAGGTAACTCAAAATACGTGCTTACGTTAATTCTTCCAATGGATATTAAAATTGACATTATTATGCGTTCGTTGCTATCGTCATGATAAAACAAAATGATAAGGAAACTATCCTTGGTTCGCATAGATTATATATACGTAGCTCGATTTTCTAAGCACCTGATAGGAAACGTTTAATTGGCTATGTACCACAATCATGAATCAACTAAGTGTTGCATAGTTTAACCTTTTACCTCTTAAAGACTCATCCACAAGGATAGTATCTGATAAGATGCATACAGATATTGGCGGAAGAAGAATTCCATTTTTGTATTGTGTTGAAATAATTTCTTACAATGTGTTCAATAGTCATCAGTAACAGAGGCTTTAAAAACACCTCTTTGGAGAAAAGGATTAAAAGAACAAATCAACAACAAGAGATGTTTGTAAAACTTTATGCCCCCTTGAGACCCATTTTGTTAGAAATATTTGGAAAATTTAATAAGAATAGGCAAGGACCGATCTAAAACTGTTTTTCAGCTCAAATCGCACTTAATCAATATGGTTCATATGCTAGTCATGATCAACCAGCCTATCAAATTTGAGGTCCCTGAGCCAAAGAATTCTCAAGTAATTGATCAAAAACCGTTTTTCAGCTCAAATACCACAGACCTTGACATTTGACCCACTGACCTCAGAATCAATAGGGTTCATCTGCTGCTCATGTCAAACCAGTCTCTCAAGACTGAGATACCTGGGCCCAAGGGATCTCAAGTTATTGATCAGAAACCATTTGGTCTACCGACCCACCGGCAGAAGGACAGACCGACCGACCAACATGTGCAAAGCAATTTACCCCATTTTTTTCATAAAGGGGCCATAATAAAAGATAGCCACTGAGCTCAAACTGTTTAAACCCTCTCCCAACATGCTATATGTTTACTTTACCACAATGCACTAATCGAATATAAAGGATGGACATCCAGTCATAAGAAAAGTGTCATTTGAAGTGCATTGAACAACTTGTAGGAAATGATGGAACATTTGTTCGTAACGAGAAAATGCTTCGTTTCCAACAATAGGTTAAATAGTCGTCCGCTACAGAAGCGATAGAATACACTTCTGAGGAGTTAAGAGTAAAGTCACCTAGACAATTTCTGTTGCAGGCATTCCTTTCAAGTGCAGTAAGTGAGCCCTCTGTTTAATCTAAACAAGAGAAGTGTGTGCCAACACTAAAAACAATTTCAATTTGGTCCTGGAAATAATTTGCCAGACGTCGTTTTGAATTCAACTATCCTTTGTAAGCAAATGTATTTGATGTTTCATAAAAAACTCGAGATATTACATTAATTGAAGAACTTTCATACAAATTTTGAATTTTGAATTCAAATACAACTTAATACACCGATTAAAAAGTAAATAGTAAAAATCCAGATTAAACTGCTCCTGAAGGAGCAGTCAGATTTGAGTCAACACTATTTCCACTACTATATCCATCCGAATATTGAAATCATATAAGATTGTTACGATTAAAATGAACATCAGTTGCTAGACTATTGATTCACCTTATCTCTGCCTTGGGCAGCAATAACCGCGTCTACGTCCGCCTTTAAATCGTAGCATACTTAGTTGGTACGGAATTGTAAATTGTTGTCTTGAAAATGGTTGAGTGTCTGCGTGTTTTGTTTTCAAAGACACATGAAGAATCTGAATGTCTGAGAGTGGGGTTCAGGGTCAAACATCCAGTAATGCCAAGTAAAAGCTTTATTAAATATGTTATTAACGGTCTGGAAACATTCGGTTGGTTCCTCAACATGCTAGTTTTAGACTCATCCACAAAGAATGAATTTGTTGAAAAGTATGAAAATCTAGGCAAAGGAGGAGTGTCATATGTCATTATAGCAAATGCGCTATTTCCTTCAATGTTTGTCATAGCCATTAGTTATAAAGCTTAAAAGTGCTTCTGTGGAAGAAAGAATAAAGGGGGTGAAGGGAATTATTTCTATCCATGCCACTGCAGGTGTTAGAGCCAGAGACGTGTTATCTATCAGACCACCGGTTTAATGATATAAGCGTTTAGCGAAGACGGGTTAAGTGTTCCACTGATATAAAGGCATCGTATGTCCCGGAGGTTAAGCGCTTGAGAGATAAAATATGTAAAACATTCATTGTTGCGGGCTGCAATCTGATTTACAAGTTTGTTTATACAAAAACATGTTTGCTCTACATATATGTATTTGAGAGGCTTTCTAACTGCAGTAGATATCTTTATTAAATCCTTTACTTCATTTGCTAATTCTAGACTTTAAAACAATGAAGGCTTATGATAAAAAAGGTTGAATATCAAGGCATGAGGAATATGCCATGTTTTAAATGTTATGAAAAGTGGGACTGGAGTATTTGCTACAAGTATGGTCGTCTACTTCTGTGAAGTAAATGCAACTGCTAAATATAGTACAATTATAGTTGTTTTACCATTCGAAGTGGGTGGAAAAATACATGTTCGTGAAATCGTTAAGTTAACTAAAGAAAAGGGCTGATCACAGGAGTATAACTTTTACTTCTTAAGTACGAACTATAAAATGCTTACTTACAAAAGTCGTCATTTAGTTAGACACTGAAATCAGTTGGTTATACCCGAAGATTCACTTCCTTTGTTATATATTACACCCACATGCACTGGCTGCATGATGTTGTTATATGTGTATGGGCAGAGGGCTTAATCGCAATAAAAATTGAATAATGCATCTTGAATCTTGGTTACTCTTTGAAGGAACAAATAAGGTATTGATACAACTCGGAAACTAAATACATTAAAATAGGAAATCAAACCAGAATACCTTTGAAAGCATAAAGGATATAATGCAAATGCCCAATTTCCCATAATGTTTTCAAAAAAATTCTAATTTGGCATATTCGTTGGTTAATACAGACTTATTACACCAGTTTAGGAATTCACCAACATTTTTTCAGACTAATGACTCGAGAAAGCGATGGTGTTTGAAGCTGGCAGTCATTCTTTAATTTCAAGGATGAAAATATGTTGGTAAATTCTCGGCCAAGTGTAGAATAATTTAAGCCAAAAGCTCGGCTAGAGGTAGAAGTAGGAATAGAGTTTATAAATTAAATCAATCGATTCATCTCTTGGAAATAGAGCATGTACTATCAAGAGGAACTGTAAGCAGACATTTATATACAGCCAAACCTCTTTATCTCGAACTCGTTTGAGTCACATGCTTTAAATATAAAAAACATAAAATCTGAACGAAAATTATTATTTTTACTTTGAGAATGTGTGTCGAAGAAGGGGGCTATTTTCAAAACAACTTCGAAATACCCAAAGCTCGAATCTAATTTAAATTCGACGTAGTGAGTGTTGACTGTAATTCTGCACTGCTGTATACTTTCATACCTGTAGTCATTATAAAAAAAATGAACACTTAGATTAGTACAACCATGTTGAGCATAATGGAAACTGATCACCATATCACCTGATTGGAGTGCCAGAAAGAAAACAATGTTCATTCTGATGAGAGTAACAAACAGTGAATATCCTGATCAGGCGCTTAGAAGGAGAAATAGTGGCTGGTCTGAATCTACACTGCTGGTATGGTGTGTAGTTTAGAAATCGTACAATGATTATTTGAGCATTAACCTCGCGGATATGTATACTTATGCGATTGGGAGAAGCGCTATTTTTTACCGTTGCAATGCTAATGTAAACCAAACGCAACACAAATCATAAGAAAAAATGACAATTGTGTGACCATTTTTAAAGATTTTATTACTAGAAGAGTCAAACCGTTTGGAGCCGGATCTGACGCCGAGTATATCGGCGTCTGATATAGCTCCAAACTGTGTGTGCATTTTGAAAGTGAATAGTGTCTACCGCGTAAGATGGTAATAAATGTTTTTTTCAACTGTATCCTGAGTATGTATGGTTCGAAAGGTTTTAAAATAACTCATGACCGGGCATATGTTTTTACGTAGATCTAGCAAATAAGATGAATCTTAATACCAATAACCACATGAAATCGTAAAGTTATATACACAACCATGCTGTTTTTATAAACGAGCTGCATATCAATAACGGATTTCTTTGGTTAGATGATAATAATATTTAGAATAGCATTGTTTTGCCACACGTTGCGTTTAACCTCTTTCGTTGACAAATTAAAAAACTATTGCCTCAGCTTACGGTAGAATAAATATTGTACAACGAGTATAAAAGTTATTAGTTTAATAAAAATGTGTATCCATATTTTTTTATGCTTCCTTCACTGGGAAAAATATCAGGACAAACAGTGAATTCTTATCTTAGATGCCGCGACCTCAACGCGATGGCTGATGATGTACTACAGTGTATGTCGTGGTAATAATAGTTCCTACGCTATATGCTTTTTTGCTCATAGATGGTAAACCATATTTTACTGTGACATTAAAAAAAAATGTCTCTCAATCATGTCATAAGCATGTGTCAACCTTTTCCTTAGTTTATTATTTTCGCCTGTCCTCTTTTCTGCAGTACTTAAAATCGATCACTTTTGCAACCGAAGAAAGATACTTTTACATACTCAACCATATAAAGAATAACCTTACAATATTAGAAATAAGGAACATGTACGTCGGAAATAGTTCTGAATCCATATACATGTATATAACAGCACCGCAGTTTAGAGTGCACTCGTTTTTGTCATTGACCAATCTGGTTCCCGCCCGTCGATATCGATTACCTTCGCGAATTGTCGCGATTGTTATACATATCGACGGTCGGAAACCAGTCAGAAACAAGTGCAATCTCTGTCGCCTTTTTGAGTCGTTTACTAGTTTTGCGATCTCTTTCAGGACCGATTTTACCATTATCATATGTGAATAGTGTTGCAATCAGTTTTAACACAAGCTATATTTAGACATATGCACAAGGAAAGAATCTGATTAAAATGGGAAAATAAAGGCAAAAGGAAAATGCCATTTGTTAGTTGTATTGAAAATAATGTAGGAAAATGAGCATTTGCTCGTCACGAGCAAATACTCCATTTTCTACAATGTTTTCAATAGTCATTAAATAGCGCTTCTTAAAGGAAAGGGTTAAGATTTAAGAAGTGTACGAAACAAAACCTTACGACATTGCAAGAACTGTAGAATTAGACCAGCCGCCACGCCTCCAATTTTACATATGATTTCCATCAGAAAAAGAAGATACGATATAAATGGCATGGTCCGTTTACGTGTTTGCTGCAATATGCGGGCTCTATATTGCGCCGTCATAACAACGTTGGCGTCGTACACAACATAAACAAAATACCTCTTGGTCGAGAGTGTTTTCCATCCGATTTCATGCCAGCTTATTTGCGCACATATTTTCACGCATATTCTATTCTCTGAGACGTTTCAAATCGATTCTAAAGAGTGGTTGCATGAAACAGACAGTAGGTTGTAAAGACGAAAAAGTAATAGACATCGTTATCTTCTAATCTGCAAGAGATATTACCGCTTTTCTCATAATAAAGATGCGGTCAGACAATGTTGTTATACCCGAGCACTTCCAACAAATGTTTCATTATTATATTTCAACACTCAATATATCGAAAAGGTTATAGCGTGAATTACTAACTTTTGAGTAATGATTGCATTTATTCTCAGGCTCGGTTCATTCGGCTCATGGCAATCCGTATTTAAACCTTTACCCCAGACAAGCGCCTTTTAGCGTTTCTGCAACTGATTTGTATTGATAAAAAATGTAGAAATGAAGCATTTGCTCGTTACGAGCAAATGCTTCATTTCCTACAATAATTTTAATACAATTAAAAATGCATTTTTTCTTTTGCCCAATTTATTTAAACTAGTTTCCGTTCAGGTATATCTAAAAATTGCAGGTGGAGGAAATTGTTAAGCCATAATAAAAAAATTAAAACAATGGTTATTATAGCATAAAGCATGGTTTACATTTTTACTGTTTTGTTTGTGTGTGTTTAATTTGACTCACCCTGATATTTCGCGATGAATCTTTGCTACACAACATGGTGCGTTTCGTAAAGTATCTTTGCGATTTCTGCATTTTATATTTGTGACAACGATAGGGACGCTCTTGACATCTGACGGAATGTGAAAAATGTGAAAAAAATATATTTGCTTTTCCGAATTCCTAATATTCACAATACATTGTGCAGCAATAACGCGAAGTCCCTGATCGGACGCCGCCTTCTGTGCAATGTCAATTTGAGTCGCATATTGGAGTGAAAGTGTTAAGAGGTTGTGACGACAGTATACCTTGTAAAATCATGCATACCTTTTCGAGCACCAGTGCAGTTGAAACTTTAAGCAGCGGAACTGTCTTGAAAGTGTCAACAGTACATGTCAACATTTTTAAAATTATTATATCAGACTTTCCTCTATACATTATTCATGTCTTGAGACATTTTGGTTATATCGATGGTTTGGTTACATCGATGTTCTGGTTTCCGTTCTCTATAATGTATCTTTTGACAGGAACCAGCCCAAGGTCAATTCTCTTATTTGCTATATTACTGAACTATCACGCGGTTCAATAATCCAAACCAAAAAGTAGCAGGACACGCAATTCTCCTGCTAAGCTAACATTCTAATCCACTGTAGGGTAACAATTGGCCATAGTTACATTATACATGTTGGGATAAATACAGACTTCTTACATACAAGTATAAAATGAGGCTGTTATATAAGTTGTATTGTGCTTAGTACAGCCATGCTAACATTGGCATAAATAATTCTAACGGATAATAGGTGAAGCCGAAATACATTCTCAGGGAAATTTCAAAAGTTTTTTCAAAGTAAACGGTTATGTATTCGATTGAATAAAAGCCAAATGATTATACGTAATAAAAATACTATAATTAACGCCTTCGATGTGGTCTGTAGAAAATCATTTTGCATAGGTAACCACCTTTAACACCTACCAAGCCATTATGTAGTCATACTACCTAATTGTGGATGAATTATTAGCTGAGAACAAGGTATCTTCTGGTTTCTTCTTAACCATGTATGTTCGAGTTGTTTTCAAAATGACACATATGTGGTTATTAAGTTGAACACCAACAGTTTATCCTAAAATAACATAAATCTCATTTGCCGAAATAGAACGAATGTTTTGTCGAACGTCGATGAAGCTTTTCATGTGTGACCATTTAGGAAATGCTTTATTCTCAATCAAATCATCCAAAATTTACCCAAATACTATAAATTATCTGTAATGTTCATCATTTTTCGAAAAACCACACCACCGCTGTCATAGATAAGGAATAACAAGCTTCAGAACGATTTTGAATACATATACTTTTGAATAGTTGCATATACAATAAAAGTCATCTGACATGTTATTTTATCCAAGATATTCATTTGTAATGACATGTTCTGTAAATTTTAAATCGTAAGGCATATTTTTTTCAAACTTGAAAACATAAACAACACTGAGGACATTAATTAGACCTTCGTGCAGAAATAAATGATGTTTCAGATAATGATATGTATTGCATGAAAACTTTACGAGAACACCTGGAAAAGGTTCACTTTGCTTGTGAACTGTGTTTATATTTATCAAAATAATCATGTATTTGAATATGATACTGAGCCTTCTGCCGATGAGCAAATAAAAAGTCTACCTTTTGAACATCTAATTCCTCAGCCTTGAATTACAGTATTTTCTGGTTAGATCCAAGTTTTATATCCTTTAGATTGTTTTTTAACATTCCTGAATTTGAAAACGAATAGAATAAAGTTAAGAGTATACCATGTCGGGGGTCTTAACCTAATGAAAAGTGAAAACACTTTACAAAAAGTCATCTTCTTCCGCATGAAGTGTATATGGTTTGAATCCACATCATTGAGACTCGTTCGAGATAAAAGGTTAACTGTGATAAACAAGGAAAAATTAAATGCTCAACTTCCCACAACATTTTCAATAGTCATCAGCTACAGAGGCATCCAAAGGCATATCTATGGAGTAAAAGGATTAACATAAAAGAGCGTCCATCAAAAGAAATTTCACATAAGTCCTTTCAAGGTGTACTGATGCTTTTATGCCCTAATTTTGTTTATTGTATTTTTGTTTGCATTAAATGTGACAAAGCTGGTATAAAAATCAGAAGTTATATTTAAACCAGAGAACTCTATATTGCCCGAACAAAAGACTACCATATTCACAAATAATTCAGAATTCATTAAATACAAGAACGCCGCGTTCACAGAACACTTATGCCCCCAGTGGCATTCTTGACATTATATTTTGAATCTTTTCAAGTCC